>JANCMA020046849.1:0-16247 GCA_024336925.2 Zoanthus solanderi | reverse complement strand
AAGAGAGAGTATTCTCTCTTTTTTACGGTGTAGAATTTACATTTTTATTACTAAATAATTTCTAATGCATGATGATCCATACAGGAAAAGAAAGATAACCCAAACGAAATAGATTGGCATTTTTGCTAAATACTTCTGTTTGATTTAGTTTAGACCTTGAAAAATGTTTGTCATGCAAACTAGAATATTGGGCAAAACTACCAGTTTATTGAAGTTGTCGTACATTATATTAAATTCATATGAACAACAACAACAACAACAACAATAACAACAAACACGACAATAATAATAATAGTAATAAAAATAATGATAATGATAATAATAATAATAGTTGTGGGTTGTCATACACCCCACCTTGCAATATAAGGCTTAATTACGAGGACGCAGACGACGTTGGTTCAAAGAGTTTATGGTGTTCTTCTAACACAGACATATGATACACCACATGTACAATAGCAGCCGCAATATGACCTTGGAGCACAGCACCACAGCCAGTAGTACCCTGAGCATGTTTCCCTGGACTCAGATTGAAATCGACAAATATCAGCCTCCGTGAATGCCCGAGCCTCCAAAAAGGCTCACTCAAACACCCTGATTTTCCTTTTATAAAGACGAGAGACCCTGGGTATGATGGCTAAGTCCTGGAAAGCTTAGGAATAGAGTCGCACGAAGCAATATTTTACGTACCGTTTTTAAATTCCGCTCCAGAATATGCCAGTTGGGATCCAATACCTCAAACATCATGTAGTGCTGGTAAGTCTGTACAAAGTGGACCATCCGTTGCAGCAGTGCAAAAGCTGCCACGTACCTAGTAGACAAACCGCCATGAAGTGGCACCGACAACTTTTTGTTTCTATCTTTGCAAAATACTAAAAAGAGCTTTTAGAAAAGTTAATAAGAGAAAATAAGAAATAAATCTAAAAGATTTAGATAAAAGCTTATATAGTACTAAAAAGAAAAGACGTCACAGATAAAGAATCCCTCCGACTGTGTTGATATTGTATTTACTGTATTATACTTACTGTATTGTAACACTGTTGTATTATATTGAATTTACTGTATGGTATTGTATCTGTTTTTGTTTGTTGTATTTACTGTGATGAATTGTATTTACTGCAGTTTATTGCATTTATTTTATAGGTTCAACTTTCATTATATATTTTGTTAAATTGTCGGATGGTAATTGCTATACCTTTATTAGCTTTTAGAAAGAATCTGAAATTCTTAATCACCGACGTGTTTAGAGTAAGGAGCAGACGTTTTTAACAAGTCAAAGCGACACAAAGACTAATTTAGACAGCTCAAGGTTGTTACGATAATCTCCGTGAGTAATGGATGACGATCCGAACCATTAGCCCTTCATTGACTTAGACACATCAACGTTGAAACTTTTATGATTATTACCGTGAGTACACACCTTTTTATAAGAATCCAGTTTATAAAAATCACATTTATTTTTGAATTTATTTTTGTTTATTGTATTTACTGTATTGTACTGAATTAGGTCCCGCTTAGCCTGGGGTCAAGTTTCCTGGTATCTCATTCTTCTATGGGAAGACTTGAAGAAACTCTCGTACTTATTTAGAGAAGTTATTAAATGGTGTTCGATGGGGGCATTTATCTTTAAAATAATTGCTTGTTGGGGTCCTCCCACAGGGTTTTCAAATTGAAAAAAAGTAGCAGGAGGAAATTGTAAAGTAGGTGGAGCACTATCTCATCTCCGATGACGGCAGCCTTGTGGAATACGAAAAGTAACCAGCGCAAATGCTTGAAGTAGCCGGTGACTTGCGCCGGGCGCCGGCTAAATTTGAAAACCCTGCTCCCATCGCGCCCAGCAAATCAGCTACTAGCCACTACTTGGTTACAAGCTGGCCAACCAATTAATTATTACCAATACTCTTGGAATAAACACTCACCATTGCTTGTAACTTAATGTAAACATCTTGGTTCGTTTATTGGCGCACCAAACACTGAAAAACAAACTTTTTGGATGAGCAGGGTGGGAGTATACTTGAATATGAACTTATTGCAAGGGGGATACTCTGATTCCAAGTAGGGATACTTCTTTTCCAAGAAGGTGATCTGATTCCAAGAGATATACTTCCAAATTCAAGAGGATAGTCTGTTTCCAAAGAGTGACATTCGAAACCAAGGAGGATAATCTAATTCAAAGGGGGATAATCCACTTCCAAGGAGGGATACTCCGATCCGAAGGGGGTAACTCCTATGGTCCCTATCCTAAATAAACGTCAATCATAATTGCCAATAACGTATCTCCTGCCAATCCTCTACCCTACCCTCTTCCCAAACGTGCTGCCTTTTCTATAGCAACTGCAAATTGTTAGACCTTCTTATCTTTTCGTATAACTACAACCGTCTATCACAAGACTAAGATAGCTCACACACACTTATTGAAAAGAGTAGAATCTGATCCTGGTGTAATGTGGTCTGTTCCATTATACTGCCAACCTTGTACCTTAATGTAAGAGTGCTAACTTTCTAGAACGTCAATTTCTTTACGATATTTTTTCAATAACAGAAATCACAGGAAATATTACCACCTCCAAAACCAATTTATACTCACGCGCACAGCTGTCTCTCAACGTGTTTAGAATAAAACAGATGACGAAACAACATCTGATACTTGGTGAGTGCCTGTAGTAAAATGGTACAAAAAGCAAAAGGTTTGTAATAGCTTCCCCTTAAATCTACTGTGAACATTAGCGAGCCTGAGTGTTAGCAGCAACGGACAGCTGAATCAGCCTTACTACACCTCACCAACAAGCTAACAAACAGCCTCCGGATTCCACATGAAATAATTTACAGCAGTTAATGCAGGCATGGTTGACGCAGTTGGTAAGATTTCTGCCTTCTGACCACAAGGTCCCAAGTTTAATCCCAGGCTCTGCCAAGATTTGAACTGATTTGTGCGACCTTCTTTTCCGCCTAAGCTAACTCAGCTTTCCATCCTTCCGGGGTATTGTAGGTAAATGATTACCAGCGTTTGCTGGGACCTATATTGTGAGGGATTAGTCTCCCATCCATTGGAAGTCAAAGACTTTCATCCACTTAACACTACAGAAACCAGAGATAAGCATCAGCTCCATGGGCCACTTGGCTCGTAAAAGCCAGTTATGGGATGTGGCAGGAAATATAATCTCATGCTATTCCTGTGATGTAATGTAAGTTTTAAAACCTATGGCTCATTCCAGCATTTTGGAGACTTTAAGATAAGTCTTGAAACTGTATATGTGAATCCAGATGTTTCATCTCTTGTGTTCAAATAGATGATCTTAATTTAGCAGTTTTCACATAAATTATACACATTTTCAGCAACCCCACTGATAAGAACCTAGCCTAAATTTTAGCCTAACAGGTTCTTAAAACCCAGGTTCTTATACGTGGGCTATTACTGTATTCATGGATTTAATGAGTATTGACGAAATTTTACCTGTGTTGTGATTGGATAGTTACAAAGCAAGAACCATTAGAACAAGAACAAGAAATCGCTGACTGATTGTTTTAGCTCAAAATTACATCGTTTTAAATTATTAGTCAACATTTTTACGAACTTGGCAAATTATCACGATAAAACAACATTTTTCAGCAACTGAAATGCAGTTTGCATTACGATAATTACGCTGAAAAAATGACAGAGCGGGCGCTGGAAAAATGACAAAGCTCTACACCCTCTCGCTTTTGCCTAGCTAGAATACTGCACTTGGTTCGTTTAATAGGCCTACCTAAAGTTGTATGCTTATGAACCCGACTGTGAATAATGACGTCAGCAAAGATTCGCCTATTACCATGAATTTGTTGGACCTGAGTCGCGAATTTTATTGGGGTCATTAGGTAAGCTGTCTAAAGTAAATATGGATATTAGTTTTACTATTGTGAGAACCCTACCTTCTTGCTCAGGATAAGTGAAACTGGCCAACGAACTTCATAATCGAACGTAAACGACTCAAGACCTGGAAAGTAAAGAACAATATTGGAAGTCAAATAAAAATTGAATTTATCCGTTTGAAGGATAAAATAGAAATATAAGGTAATAATAAATATAAGTTTAAAGTTTAAAAATAGATGACGTTTTTCATCGACACTGTAAATGAAGATAAATTAGTCCAGAGCTCAAAAACAACGTTTAGATTAATTAGAAAAAAAACCCACACACATAATGTAAAAACACACATACACAACGTTTTCAGTCTTCAAAATAGGTCTTCAAACGAAGTGTTCGGATTCAAGATTTCAAGACTCAAGATTCTTTTATTTATGCCTGTTTTAAAAATAATAACAACTTAAAATTACATGAAATTTGACATATTTTAAGGCAAAGGCTAATTGAAACAGATAACTGATATACTCGGATTTTAGTCAGAATGTACGGGCTGTGCTTTTCCCATTTCTCACGTCCTGACTTGAGCCAAATACTCAGAGTCCCTGTTAACTTACACTCGTTAAATAAATATTCAAGACATAATTCACCTTTCTGTGTGACCGTTTAAAATTCTACCTTTCAATTTATAATGTATTACTGTACCCATCTATTTATAACAAATTTCCCATCTACTTATAGTATAGTTTAGTATATTTCCCATTTATAACTACTGTTTCCTAAAAATTCGAATGTACATAGGGTGCAAAAGGCATATTTTAAGTCTTTTGCGGAAACTCAAAGAGCACGCTTTCCAAGTTATTTACCTGATATCTGCATTTCCGTGGGATCAGCATTAGATGCAGTACCTACAGATGAAAACATGACTTTTAGGGGTTTCTCAAGCTACAAATAGCACATGAAATCTTTACTTGTAAGTAAACCGAGCGCTAGCTATGCAATGTAGAGGAGGCCCAAGAAGGCAAAACAGATGTCCACGAATGTCAATGTTCAGACTCACTACCAGTTTTATTAGGCCTGGTCCTAACTGATGCAATTATTTAATGCACCGTAGAGGTCACAAATGCAATGCGAGTCTTAAATGTAATAACTAAGATCACAATATGTAAGGACATGCACACCTTCACACTGTTTGTATACTGCGAACACCTCCATATCAAGGACACCCCAATATTGCGGAGAACTCTATAACACGACCACTTATATAACACAGACACATCTCAATTAAGGATACCTCTCTATATTACGAACACCTCAAAAATACAAGAAACTCTATAATACGACCACTTTATTACAAAAAACTCTATATTACAGGCACCTCAAAATATCTGGCATATATAATAGTGGTGACCACTTCTATAGTACAGACACACAAGTTATGGATAGCTTTATGTTATTAAATTTGTGACCTCTACAGCACTTAGCAAGTCAAACGATAATGAGATATATATAACAGAAACAAAGGATGACAAATGGACTAGTTTCTTATCGAGCACTAGTAGCCACTGTAGAAGAGCAATCGGTAGCTAAGATAATTAGAGCAATCAAGAGGACAAGTCAAATTGTTAAAATTATTCTAGCTCATTGAAATGATGGATGTGTTAAACGTTCACAAGAACACGTTAGGGACCTTAAGCAATGAAAACGGCAAACAATAGTAAATACAATAACTGCACGTTGGAATACATCGAACTCAGCACCTGTACGGAGTTGTCGCTAAAATTACAACGTGAAAACACCTTTTTTAGAGTTGTCAGAACTACGAGGACGTAACAGTAAAAACTTTCCTAGTATTCAGTTTAGCTTCATGAAGAAACATTTAATCGGTTTTTTATTCACAAAGTTTAAAGCAAAGAAACAAAACCCTAATGACACCTCACAGTTTATTAGGAACATTTTGTGCATAAGTAAAATTACTAAGTAACGATTTTAGCAAAAAATTGACCCAACACAGAACCACTTTAAGTCCCTCTTAAAAAAAAGTTAGGCGAATGTTTAGCGTTCGTATAAAAAAAGAAGCAAAAGTTAAACCATTTTCAGATGCCATAGCGAAAGCAGCACCATCTTCTTAGTTGTTTTAAAGTGTATGTCTGAGTTGTGGGTTTTTGTATGTATAAAATGTCCTTATTCTTCTAATGGTGATGGCAAAAGAACCAAATCGATTACGAATTTTTCTTGTTGTAATGACCATTTCTAATAAAACTATAGGAAAGACCAGCCTGCTGGCTTTGATTAGCTATTTTATTTATTCCAGCAGGCTGGCACCTAATATAAGGTTTAATCATGTATTTGTATTTCTTATTGTATTGAACAAGTGTGCAAATAAAATAGTCATTGTCATTGTTTTTGGTCCGTGACGTCAAAAGCAGAATTTAGCACGACATTTTATACATACAAAAACCCTACAACTGATATATACACTTTACGACTTTGTGCGTGAGTCTTTCTGCGGATCGAACTCGAGCTTCAAGCACGGTAGATTGCCACTTTTTGGACTAGGCTAAGGAGAGGGTGGTCGTGACCAGATCATCATTCCAATTTATTATTCTTTCACTAGTTTTCCAATGAGTGTAATAAATATGTTGATCAACCACATATCAATGCTACTACCATTTCGAAACTTAATACAAGACGTAGCAAAAATGTGCTCGGATCCAAGAAAACTGACGAAACTTCAGATCAAGTTATGAAAAGCTGATGGATGTTTACTTCCTGTGCACCATCGTTTTTGCGAATGGATGAACTGAAAACGCATGAAAAACAAGCGGAATTTTGCAGTTAAAATAATCGATCATGGAGAACATCTAACAACAATTGATAATATGTACGAGTATAGATCCATCAAAACCCTTACCTCTACCATCATATGCAACTGACAAGATGCGAAAGAGTTGTGTGATGAGATCATACGGCAACAGGTCCACCCTAAAAAACAAAGTAGCAAAATCTTATCATTGAATTTCATATAAAGTATATATTGGTCTACAAAATTTCCATTCATATACTTCAATTGCGGAAATAAAGCTTTGAATAAATTTACCTTAATGTACATGAGATTTTGGCAACATGTTAAATTTCCAAATTTTTGAGGGTTGCAGATTTCGGGAAAACTAATTTTTGCGACTTGACGGGAAAACACTTTTGAGCTTATTTTAATTTTGCAATGTCTTTTTGTAAGCGCCATCTATGAAAACACGATAGAATACAGAGAGCGGTATTTTCTTCCGTTTTTCAGCAAGATATTATTATTTTTTCCCAACGTCTCTTTCATAAAGTTCATTAACATAATAACTACCAAAACTACATTTACAAGTGAGACTGTTCATTACAATAACAGTGAGTTGCAGGCGTTGAATAACATTGTGAATCAAAAAATTTATTTTCGTCATAGTTTTTGAGATAATGAGTTGCTTAATATTCGAGCAAACAATTTTCTTGACACTTTCTGCGTCAATTAATTTTCGCGATTAAAACAGGTGTAATTCATGTAATAAGGTAATAAAATTAATAATTTTTACATGAAAAATTGCTATAAAGTTACAACTTAAAAAACTCTTCAGTGGGACTCGAAACTGCGAGTCTCATCACTCTAGTCATTGCCATCAATATCATTATCAGCACCATTCCCACTGTCACCAAAATAATTTACTACCAAAATATTTCAATGAGTCGAACATTCGTCTATATGAACCTTTGCAAATGTGTTTGTAAGTATTCCACGGCATTAAAGGATTTACGGTAACTGGTCAGGATCGACGGAGTAAATCGACTGTATTAATACTAACGTATTAGTCACTATATACTTCGTCTACCAACGAGTGAGATATGATGCCAATATCCACTTACAAAGTTCTTATTGTTGGAAATTGTGATGTAACCAGTATCACCATCGTCACCATCACAACCTTCCTAATTATCACCATCGTCACCTCATAATTATCATCATCATCATCATCATCATCATCATCATCAAAATTATCGCCAACATCGCGGTTACAATGATCATTTACCATCATCGCAAACATCAGTATAATAATAAAAACATAATATATCATCAATACCATCATCCTTATTGCTATCAAAATATCGTGATCATGATCAACACCACCATCACCATCATCCATACCACACCATCCAGCACCATTATCATCATTACTATTACAACATAACCGCCATCATCACCACGAATATCACCATAGTTGTTACCATTATAACTTGCACCTTCAAACATCCTAACTTACTCACCTCAAATCGTCCTTAAAAGGATCACTATTAGCTGTGCTGGTTCGAAGCGCCAGCTCCACCAGCGTCTCTAAACGGGATGGCATAATATCTGAAGGTTTATTTAAGGTGCACTTTAAATAACTCAAGGTTAACCATTACGCCAAAGCAGTTATATTCATTCTTATCGCTAGCAACAAGTATTGCAGTAGCATAACATTTGTATAGCTTCGCTCTGAAGCCGATAGTTTTAAAGTAGCAATGCAGAAATAAACCACAGCACTGTTTTAAAAACAGCCCTTATTCTTTTACGTTTAGGCCCGTAATTTTTGTACCCAGCGGTTAATCTGTGAATTGCATCAAAAGTTGATTATGAATTCTAAAAGCAGAATTGAATTGCAATATTTCATTACAAATAACAAAATATTTTTACCTTTCGAAATTTACTTACTTTCAAAATCTTCTAAAAGTCACAAAACAACGCAACACAGTAGAAAATTCACTTAAGTAGCTCTAACTTACGACGGCAATTGAGCCGTTTTGATCTCAATTTGTTCTGAAACCAAACACATGATTTCAAAATCATACAAGTGTGCCGTTTGAGTTTCATTTAAAGTCACAAGTAAAGTTTAAGAAAAATTAGCTCAACTACTTAACATTTTTATCCATTTTGAAACAGTTTTTTGAAATAAAAATCTTTTTTTTCTTCTTTAATTTACATCAAACTCAAATGAAAATAGTAGAACAGTTCATGCTGTTCTTTACGTTTTTCTCACTTCTAATTGGCTGCTTTAATAGTTTCTGCTACACGATTGGCTGATGAAAATAATTTTCATTGCAGCCGCAAGAGTTTGAATTTTTCTTAAGTCATGGTGCTGAGAAAACTAGAATACAAAAACAAGATTCCAGAGTTGAAAATATCTGTAACTAATGATACAAAGTCGTTCGCTGTTTTAATTTTTTCTACTTTTATTTTCAACAAAAAATGTTTCTCTTGAAGGATACCATCCATGTTTTTCTTCATCTCATCCTCAGAAAGGTCCATAAACTGAACAAAGAAATCTCCAAGATCCATAAGGAAATAGTGTTTTATAGACCTATCGTGATTCAATCAAATGACACCTTTAAAAAAGATACCTTTTCCATTTTAGTTCTTCAGAAACCAAATGATCGAATTGTTACATTTAACAAATCCACACCAGTTACAGCCAAACATTGATTACCTGGGTCTCAGTTACCCAAATCTTGATTACAAGAGCCTCGATTATACAGACCTAGATAAAAATCCTGATTACCTGGATCTCGATAACCAAGATCTCGATAATTAAGATCTCGATAACCGTAGCTAGATAAATCTTGATTACCTGAACCTAGATTACCTGGACCTAGGTTACCTGACCTAGAGTACCTAACCTAGATTACCTTCCCCTAGATCAACCGGACCTAGATTACCTGGAACTTGACTACCTGACCTAGATTACCTGGACCTAGATCACATGGACCTAGATTACTTGGACTTACATTACTTGACCTAGATTATCTGGACCTTGATCACCTGGAGCTAGATTACCTGGACCTAGATTACCTGTTCCTAGATTACCTTTGCCTAGATTACCTTCGCCTAGATTACCTGGACCTAGATTACCTGACCTAGATTACCTAACCTAGATTACCTTCGCCTACATTACCTGAATCTAGATTACCTTCGCCTACATTACCTGGACCTAGATTACCTGAACCTATATTACCTGAACCTACATTACCTGAACCTAGATTACCTGAACCTAGATTACCTGAACCTAGATTACCTGGACCTAGATTACCTGGACCTAGATTACCTGGACCTAGCTTACCTGGACCTTGATTACCTGGACCTAGATAACCTGAACCTAGATTACTTGGACCTTGATTCTCTGGACCTAGATAACCTGGACCTACGTAGATTACTTGGATATTGATTACCAGAGCTCACTTATTTGATAACCAGGATCCCAATTATCTAGATCTTGATTACTTAAATCTCGATTACCCGGATCTTGATACCGAAAACTTGAGCAGTCCAGATTTTTAATTATTTTGACTTGTTTCGTGGTCCAAGGTTTTCGTGGTTCAAGAACAGTAAACAGTTACTTAAAGTCAGCATAGTTTATAGAGTAGAACATGATGGGTTTGATTACGAAGAACCTGCATGGCAGATACCTTCAACTAAAACGAAAATCAAAAAGACAAAGTATTGTTTGTGTACGCACCTTAATCGCGCCATTAGCTCTTTCTCGTCCATCATCAAGTCAAGGAGAAACTTGCTAGCATAATTGTAAGCTTTCTCAATTTTCTCCACGTATTCTCTCTCTCTAAGCGTGTAGATAATTTCTTCTGCATCTGGGCACTGCACGTTACGACCTACAAACATGACGCGTCATGATCATTGAAAATCTTCAGCATCATGACTATCGTTACAAGGTATAATATTTTAGCATCATCCCAACGCCGCAAACATCACCACCATCATCATCATCATCATCAAAATTATAGCCAAAATCGCTGATCATCATTACTACTTTCGTCATACCCACCATCGCCATCAGTATTAGTAGCTGCTTAGTAGAATCATTCTCAAACTACTTCAATATCATACTGCCCCAGCAGGCAAAGTAGCTGTATTGCTATCATTGTATTACCGTAAAATTTGAACTTGTCTTACAAAAGCAAATTATCAAATCTTGTTGGAAGTGCAGTCTTTTTGCTAGAATGCTACGATGACGTGGCGCAATAAGGATGAAACCGCTGTCCATGACAGGTAACACTAAGGCTCACAATAAATTATGGTAAGTTTTAGGGAATAAAGCCTGTTAAGGATGTAGCCTTAGTGGCTGCGAAAATACTTAGCATTTGCTAAGCTTGCAATTCATATTGCAGCTACATACCACAAGAATTACACTTTTAATTCTTTTTACTATTTTCTATGTGGGTAGTCAGGCCAGTCTGGCAACTATGACATGATATGGCAGGGCGTGAAACTACAACTTTTGTTTCTGGTAGCCCTTTGGCTCCTAAATTTTTCAAAGTGGTAGCCAATTCCAAAAAGTTGGTCGCCATTTCTAAAGACAAACAAAACTTTTTTTACGCTGTCAGTGTTCTTGATAGACCTTCCAAATCAAAGCGAAGAATGACCGTGCTACAAATTGGGCAATGGTATGAGTCATATAGAACTTTCAAGCTCATCTAAATCAAGATGGCGTCTAGTTATCGATCGAGATGTGAGAGATGATTGTGATGCGTTTTGCAAACAAACTTAACGAGAAAGTTTGCCGCAGATTTATCTTTGATAATCTTGCTTGTTCTCTATATCACTGTGTATGGTATGATGAAGCATTATACTTGTCTATTTGGCAACTAACTTTCAGGATTTACTCGCCAAATTGAAAAGTTTAGTTGCATTGGCGCCTGTATTCGGCACAATTTCACGCCATGTATGGTAAACTTGATGGGGCCTTTGTGGCTAACTACCCCAACTGATTTCTTGTGCTTACCGCATTGTCTGATAACGTTCAGATATTTTCCCGTACTTAGAATCTTGTGGGCGACCTGCAGAACATTGAACAATATGACAATCATTGTTTTCTGGTATATTTCTGTGAAACTTTAACCGACCTCTTAAAAAAGCATGGTCACGACTCGCGCATACGCATTACAGATCGAGAAATCTTGAAAAGTTTAGGCTAAATTTTTCAAGTTCTTTCGAAGTTTGAGTGTAATTGAGTTTTAATTGGGTTATATCTTTGCCATCCTGCTTTGATAAGCTCGATAAGCTCTGTCCTTTAAAGCTCTTACTGTTCCAAGTGTTAAGAATCCTTAGTGTGCAAAATATTTACCCTGCCAAACAGGCCCAATGCACACGGCCGGGTAGTGATCACGCCCCTTTAATGATACTAATAATTTCTTTAGAAAAAATAAATCAAAAGTTGGTATAGCAAAATTTATTTCTATTTAATTTTACTTATTGGAAACACTTATTTACTGAGCTTTTCCAATCAAAGGGAACTGTGAATGAGTCGTGGATACATTAAACTTGAATTAGTTTGCAAATAGTTAAATTTCCTTTTACAGCAACACATTTCTGGGTACAATTTAAAGGACTTGGAACTATTTTAAACGGATGATGTTTAAATGAAAAGTCATAAGATTTTATTTTGATTCTAAACTTAAAAATGAAACTTTTACATGTTACTGTTCTTCAACAGTTGCGTCATACAAGTTAATTTGCTTCCCGAGTTGTTCGATGCTGCATTTGCTATTACTTCGTTAAGTAGATAGAACAGTTCCGGCATTATTTCGGAAAGTTGATATCAATTGGTCTCACGTTGAATTATCGATTTTGTTTACATTTGAGTGAGGGACAAATTTGCATATTCTGACGCACAACAATAGTCATTCCTACGCTTCGCGTATCTACGACTAAAAATGTAAATTGTTAATCCTGCATGATGAGTTTTACCATGTATAAAATAAAATTTAAAAACAAATTGGCGCTCTTTTTAAAAAATCTAGTAACCACTAAACTTGTTCCCCTTAGAAAGGTTTTCCCACCCAGAGCAATTCATGGCTTACACGATAAAAAACTTGCATTTTTCATAAGAAAACTAAACTGCAAAATACTATTTTATACAAAGCCAACCTACGCTTATGGTTGCCTGTTCGCTTTTGACCACAATAAAAAGTGTCGAAGCTCTTATTATATAGAGAGTGAACGTGCTAAGTGGGGTATCTTTAATTCATTCTTATAAACAAACTGCTAATGCACAAGGTATGCAAACTATTTACTAGTTTTTTTTTTTTTACCTTAACAGTATGATATGCAATAATTTTAAAAATTTTATTTTTCTCTGTTTTAAAAATGAATTGAACCGCGAGCTCGTGGAAACAGCATAAACTTTAACTGTTTGAATGAATTGTAAAACTTTAGTTGTAACTCTCATTTAATATTTTGAATTTTTGAAACACTTTTTAAAAAAACATAAATTTCTATTTACTCTGCTATTATTATTTTCTTTAACCAGTTTACTGTTTTAAGGAGTTGTATGTTGACTTCCAACAGAACATTTTGATAGAAAAAGTAACTGAAGTGAAGCAAAGAGCAGCCCAAGCAGTGGTAAAGTTGATTTGAATGAAATAATTTATTTTATAAAATCTGACTACGAAAAGCTTTTAATTCTCCGAAGGTTCTTCGTCAGTTATTTTCTGTACTTGTACATCAACATCTTTCCCCCAGCAACGTTCATTCATAGCGTGTCCTTGTTTACGCCTCGGTAGAAATTCGATAAGCATTTTGGCATTTGCGAAGCAGACAGATTCCAATAATCTATGGCATCTGCCTACTAACTGAGAAATTTGATCGCCACTGTTTAAAACAGCTGAATCTCAAAGACTCCATCAATTGCATTTATGAAATCCTTTGGATAGTACGTGCGTTTTGATTGGTCAACAATTGTGTTTCATAGCACTATGAAGCACGAAAATGACGTGGGGCGATATGATTGCTCTCCCCAAGTTGTAGGAATTTATAGAATGAAAAAAGAGAAAACAATTTTTAAGCCCTTGGCGGGAATCGAGCACCACATCTTCGGTTTACTAGTCCGACGTGTTTACCACTACACTACAAGGACTAACCACGCTGGAAACGCAGCCAGTTAATGTAATGTATGAGGTAATTGCAGGGATCCCAAGGCATTATTTTCTCTATGGATAGGTTGAACACCGTAAATAGGGTACGCATAGAATTAATGAAATGACATGAAAGTATATTAAATGCATTACACCGAACGCATTTAATATACTTTCATGAGCGCATAATAAATTGATAATGATTTATAAAATAATTTGGATAATACGTGCGTTTTGTTTGGTCTATAAGTGTGTTTTCATAGCGCTATGAAGCACGAATATGACGTGAGCTATGTGGTTGACTGTGGCTCCGAGTTTTGAGAATTTACAGTACACGCTTCGTATATCGTCTTTCTCTTTGTTAACAATGAATATAATAATTTTATAAAAGAAATAAAACATGTTCTCTGTGTCTCCATAGCCTGTTGAAAAACTCGGCAAAGTTTGTGAGAATTCTCGAGCAGGTGACGTGAAAACCCTCGACTGAGTCTCGGATTTTCACTGATTTGCTCTGGAATTCTCCCAAACGTTTCCCTCGGTTTTCACCAGGCTATGAAGGCACGGAAAGCATGTTTTATTTCTTAAATAAAAATCAATATTGATAGTAGTAACATTTTGGTTGTTTTCAATGGTGATAGAATGAGAATTTAGTAGATAAGTCCAATGGACTTTACACAGTCTACGTAATTTTACGTAATTTTTATTTTGTTTTTATATATTAAAATCAGCTCGTTTCTTGCTCTTGTTTTTCCTTTAAGTGCTTTCAATATTTTGTTTAGAGTGTTTAATCAGTAATCATTCACTCCGTATTCTAGTAAAGTGTGTTCATACAGACCTTGAATCATCGGATTGTTTTGCTGGTTTCGGTATTAAATTTTATTGAAAGAGAATCTCTTATTTCAACTTAATGCTATTGAATATCAGTAAACAGATTTAACATTTGTATTTCAGTGCTGGTGTTGGGCGAACTGGTACGTTTATTGCTATCGACTCTTTGATGCAAAGTATTCAGAAAGAAGACACAGTGGATGTATTTGGCTTTGTACGCCAGATGAGAACCAAGAGAAATCTCATGGTCCAGACAGAGGTGAGTGTGGTGTTGACATGGGTTCTACAATGATGTGGATGATAATCCAGACAGAGGTGGGTGTGGTGTTGACATGGGTTCTACAATGATGTGGATGATAATCCAGACAGAGGTGGGTGTCGTCTAAAGAGGGAATCCGTGACCAGTTAAATGAGTGGTTGTTAAAAAGTTGTCAAAGTTGTGTTGTAGTGCCTTGTAAGTGTATATAATTTTTTAATAATAAATTTAATGGTGCCGAAACCAATTGTAGAATTTTACGCAATTTAGTTATCCTGCTGATGAACAGTAACTGTTTTGCTATTTATTTTCAGTTACATCTGTTCATATATCTGTTTGAATTTAGTTTTCCCAGTTTAAGACATGTTTTTGTCATTGACAGATATAATCAATTATAATACGCATTATTAAAAGCTAGTTCTTCTGAAGTCTGATATTGTTTTATTCAGATAAAAAAGATTACAACTAGTAACTGTTTAAAATTGAAATATAAACTAGATGTACACGATAAAGTCTGGTAATTATTCATTGGTCATTCATATGAGCTTCTATCAACACTAGTACCTTGAAAATCCTAGAAAGTCCTGGAATTGGGAAAATTTTTTTTTAGGCCCTGGAAAGTCTCTAAATTTGGGTGGTGGTCCTTGAAATTCATGGAATGTGAAAAAAAAAGTTTTCATTATTTCCAAAAATATAAAATAAGTTGTTTGTTAAAATATATTTGATATGAAAGGCCTGTTTGTTGTCCATACGCGATCTGTTATTAGTTGTTTTTCATTGTCAGAATTCAGGCAACACAGTAAAGCTAAATGATAATGATTGTTAATATACAGTAGTACGTGCATTGTGGAACTGAATTTGAAAAAAATTTGTTATAAAAGAGAGGATGAAGGGTAAGAGAGTGATTCCCCCATATCGGTCTTATTCCTAGGAATCAAGAGTGTATGAAGGGTAAGAGAGTGAAGCCCCCATATCGGTCTTATTCCTAGGAATCAAGAGTGTATGAAGGGTAAGGGAGTGATTCCCCCATATCGGTCTTATTGCTAGGGTTATCCCTCTTAAGTTATTTTTTAGACCTGGTATCCAGCTCTTCCGCGGATGTTACAAGTGCGTCGTGTGGACTTTAAACAAAATGACTTGAGATAAAATGGCGAGAAATGTAGAGAGAAGTCCTTTTATAAGTTTTGCCGACGAACTCGACTATTCCTCCACGTCTATTCCATGAAAACATCCACATAACGAGTGAGCAACATCCGCGGAAGAGCTGAGTACCATGTCTAAAAATAACTTAAGAGGGATTACCCAAGGAACAAGACGCTCTAGGAGCGTATACTTGTGCCAGCTCGTGGATAAAATGTGAAAGCTTTTGATTTTATTGAGTTC
>JANCMA020046748.1:0-16253 GCA_024336925.2 Zoanthus solanderi | reverse complement strand
TAATTTTTCACCCTTAAAACGCAAAATCACGCTTGGTAAACAAGATATTCGTAATCAGCGCCCAAAACTCCTTAGGAATGACTTGTTTACCAGTTTTTCCTCAAGTTTGCCGCTAGAACTTTTTTTAGAGCCTTTTTTTAGAATCAGGACTAGAGAGAAGAAAGGTTACCATTGCTCATGCAGTAACAGTCCAACAGCCAATCATTAAATGTGAAGACTTTTCTACATGGAAGCGACTCCTGAGAGTAATAGCCTATGTGCTGCGATTCATCCAGAGTTGTAAAAAATCAATCAATGACAAAAAGAGGATTGGTCCATTGTCATCAGAAGAACTTGCCGAGGCAGAGGAATACTGGATTCGAAGAGCACAGTTAAGTATCCACAATAGAATTGAGAAAAGAGAATTGTCAGCCCTTACACCATTCAAGGATGGAAATGGAATTATCAGAGTTGGGGGATGAGTAGATCCTAGTCTAACATCATAATTTATGACCAAAGTCATGCCATACTACTGCCATAAAATCATTGGATTTCAACACTCATTACGCCAGATATAAATCAGTATGGGCATCCAGGTGTTGCAACAACGACAGCCAAAGTGAAAGAATTTCTGGATTGTAAAAGGAAATAGCATTTCCGAGAAAGTGAAACGACAATGTACCTTCTGTAGAAAGTTTAAAGCCAAGTTGTCAAGTCAGTTCATGGCAGATCTACCACAATGCAGACAGCAGCCATTTACCCTACCATTCTTGTATACATCATGCAACTACTTTGGTCCTGTCAAAGTAAAAGTTGGTCGAAACAAGACAACAAAACATTACCGAGGTCATTTTCACTTGTTTAAACACACAAGCTGTCCACTGTGAAGTTGCTACCGAAGCTACTTCAAGTACTAAGACGATTCTTTGCTCAACGAGGTTATCCTAAACTGTTATTATCAGACAACGGAAAAGGGATGGTTGGAGCTGATCGAGAACTGTGTGAGATGATTGAAGGATGGGATGTTAATCAGCTGAAAGGGTACTGTGCAGACAGAGGTACAACATGACAGTTCATTACTCCACTTGCCCCTCATCAAAATGGGTGCGCTGAGTCAATGGTCAAAAGTGTTAAGAGAGATTAAAGAAAGCCACTGGAGACACAGTCCTTACTCCATTTGAGCTACACACTTGTTTGTTAGAAGCTGCCAGCTTAGTAACTCAACTTCCAATTGGAAGAATCCCAAATGATCCAAACGATGGATCATACCTGTGTCCGAATGACATACTCCTTGGACGTTGTTCGAGTCGGATCCCTCAAGGTCCATTCCGTGAAACAACGAATCCAAGACATCGCTTTGAGTTTTGTCAGCGAATCGTTAACTCATTCTGGAAGCTTTGGTCCAGAGATGTATTACCCACCCTTAACCAAAGAAAAAAGTGGCACACAAAGAACTGCAATGCCCAAGTTGGTGGTTTTGTTGTATTCATTAAAGAAGATAATGATGTACGTGGAAAATGGAACACCGGTGTAATCGAAGAAATATTTCCAGAAAACGATGATCTAGTGAGAAAAGATAATGTTCGCACAAATGATGGTGTCTACAAGTGCCCAGTTACAAAGATATCAGTGGTATACACCATAGAAGGACTACAGTGAACAGTGTTACAGTAATGGGGATTCCCCCATTGCGTGGGGGTGATGTTCCGGTTAGTTTGTTTGTACTTCTGGGTTCCCTGTGGAACGCACATGCGTGAGCAGACAACTAATGGCATGTCCTTTTGCTGTTATATGTTAAGTTACAGTTCATGTCTTACACTGCAAAAAATGTAATTCAAGGACACATTTTCAAGACTGTTTCTGGACAAATCTTCAGATTGCGACTATCGATTGTGTAAAATCTATATTAAAATCCTGAAACCAGCAACAGCATGTGTGTCCTTTTGTCGCCTACTAAAGTTTGGAACAGCTATTTTTTGAGTTTCATGGCCAGTTCCCAAAACTGACCACAAGCGGCAAATTAAACTGAATAATTAATTTTATTATATGTTTTGTAATGTTCAGTCAATGATATTAAATGGTTTTGCTAAAAAAAAAATCACCATTCTGGGTTTTCCAGGTTTTCCCAGAAAAGTGTCCACACATAAATTTCTAATCTAGGATTGCCAGGTTTTTCCTCAAAAAGTGTTCTGGGTTTTCTGGGATTTTTCAGCTAAAACTGTTTTTAAGTGAAAATATTTTACGGAAAATCCCAGAAAACCCGGTTGGAAAAACCTGGAAAACCTGGAAATTCTAGGGTTTTCCAGGTTTATCAGGTTTTATTCTGGGTTCTGGATAGAAGGTGGAATTCTGCTTTTGTCATTTACATTAATCTCATAGATTTTCCATTTTTTGCAGATTTTGCAGAGGGTCTTCATATTTTCTCATTAACATCAATCTCAGTTTTTTCATTATTTGCAGGTTTTGCAGAGGGTCTTTAGCTTTTCACATTAACATAAATCTCACAGTTTTTGCATTTTTGCAATTTCAAGAGCCCATACAAACCTTCTTTAAATCAACACTGACAGCTAGAAATATTCATAAAATCAGTATATAACTTTCACTCTAAATTAAAATGTTTTTCTGATAGAGGACTAAAAATTTTGCAACTTGACCAAATTTTAGCCAGATAAGATAATTTTCAACTGAAACATAAGCGACTGAATATGCACTGTGTGTATAATAAATTGTATGGTGCTGCAATATTAATGCATCTTGGTGGTTCACCATTATGGTGGCTAATTTATGAGGTTTTGCAAAATCCAACAATTACGAAGAATATTGACCAAAACGTCACTGATAAACATACATATTCATTGATTTTCTCTTGATTTTTGTTAGAAGGTGGAACAATGAAATAATGCACAAATTTGACTCTTCAATTTACATGACTGATGCTGCATGACTCAATCACTTTACTGAAATCTCCGGGACACATGAATGAAAACAACGAGATTTCATGTTAAAACTTGTTGTGGGTAGCCATAAAACGTAACTAAACCACATGGAACTGCATAGAGTTCATAGTTTTGAAGTTAGAATTTTGATGATGTCACATGCAAACCACCCATAGTAAAAACAAAATAATCTATTTTCATCGTCTTAAGGTTAATGTAAAATTCCTAAACCCTTAATACAGCAAGAAGGACCTTACCATGTTTCATCTTGGCATCTACTGCCTTCAGCCCCATCAAATCAGGCAAGTTCTCAACAATTGTTTGTCGGTGTTCACTGTCCTTCTTTTTAATAACATATACTGTTCGCTTTAGCCAGTCTGACCAGTAAATATTATCCCCACAAATACTGAACCCAAACACATGAGGAATGTCCTTTCCAAGAATGATTTTACGCCCTGTTCCATCGTATTTCATGACTTCAATTTTATCCAGTTTGGCATCAGCCCAATAAATCCTTTGTGCCTTGTAATCTATGGCCAGACCATTTGGCCAGTGAATGGATGTGTTGACAATCACTCTCCTGTGTGTTCCATCAAGTTCAGACTTTTCTATTTTTGGATTTCTTCCCCAATCCGTCCAATAAAGGTACCTTTATAAAAAAAATTGCTGCAGTCATTGATGATATCATACAGAACTTAAAATCTGACTAACAAAATGGCAGGCATTCTTCTTCTCTAAAAGCTAGTTTAACTGGCAGTTTACTATAACTAACAGTTCAAGCTAAAATATAAAGCAGTATTGAAGGTTGATGAGTTCAACCAACCACAATGGCTGTGCACACGCTACTGGTATACATCTCTGTCATATTTTGTTTTCGTAAAATGAAGACGTTTATGCTGCCCGACGCCATACACGAGAGCATGAAATGCTGCCTAAATGCTGCCCTATGCCGCCTAAAGACTGCTTAAATGCTGCCTATATACTGCCCAAATAATGCCCAAGTGCTGCACTGAATATTTGGATTTCTTCATGGAAAGTGCTGATGTACGATATTTATTCAGGGGTTTGTTTTCACTAAACGAACAGCGAGGCTTTGCAAGTGCGTCAATTTTGTGAAAACAAAGGAATGCATAAATGGCATACAAAAACACATTTTACAAGTATCCATCTTCATCATCATCAATCCAATTTTGATCCCGGTTTATCCCTGTAAATGGGAGTGGCCGGATTTACCCCAATTTAACAGCAAACCCCCCCCCCCCTCCACCTTGCTCAATTCATGGCATTCTCCTATTCCAAACCAACACTCTTGCTCTCCTTCTCCACTTGCATCTTCCACGTCTTCTTTGGTCGTCCTAGCTTCCTCTTGCCCTTCACTTCAAACTCCAATGCTTTTCTCAAAACATGCAAAACATTCCTCCTCAAAACATACCTCCTCCATACCAAACTACTTTAACCTTTACACTTTTGTTGCTAAATGGGTAAGCAGTTGGTGTACATTTTCAATGTCATAATTGTTTTGGCACTACACAGTCAAAGCTTTTAACATTTAAAATTTTAAAAATTATTCAGTGCCAACTTCATTTGAACTTTGACACTGAGTTATTACTCTTATATACAAAGTTCTTAACATTACTGTCAGTAACAAAAAATAGGTGTGTGTACAACTCATTTCCAAAGATTTAGATTAAGCTGTTTTTAGTATAATGCTAAAAATGAAGACTAACCCTTAATTCAACCACGGACATACTGCAGAATATACTGAAACTAGTTGCACTCACCCATTATTAGGATCAACAGCAATTGCTCTAGGCTCATCTAGTCCAGCTGATATCAGTACTCTTCTAGATGACCCATTCAGCCGGCTTACTTCTATTTTGTCCATACCAGCGTCTGTCCAATACAAATTTCGAGAGATCCAGTCTACAGCAACACCTTCAGGTAACTGTACTTCTACTGATGCTACAACTTCAGCACCAGTCCCATCCATTCTAGCTCTCTTGATCTCTGATCTCTCATCATCAGTATCAGTCCAGTATATAAACTGATCAACTGGATCAAAGTCAATGAATATTGCATGTCCAATTCCTGTCAAAGGTAAGACCACATCTGTATGATCTTCAGTATCAAGAGAAATCCGACGAATGTCCTTTCTTCTAACTAGGAGGAGAAATTTCTGTGGTCCTGAAATAAATCAAAACAAAATGGAAATTAACCTATATGTATATATAATTAATTAGGGAGTTTGTATTTCAATTTCTCCATGGTGCTGTGCTCTATACATGGAAGTAGACCAAGATATATAAGCATGAGGAAAAAATCAAAAAGACTTTAATTTTATAATTAATAAATTAAGTGTTTATTCAGCTGTTATGAAGTAATTGTGTCAGTGGTGGCATGAAGATACAGGTCCATTGCATTTGTTGAGTGAATGATGTTGTACCTTCATGCTGCTACAGAAACAAAGTAACTGCTGAATACTGCTGAATGAACTTATTAATTATGTAAAGTATGTAAATGTTGTAAATAAATATAAATACAATGGTTGCATATACAGTATATTCTCCTCATTAAAATTCCCTGAAAAGTGAGTTTATCACAAAACAGGCTTGTAAAGATGAAACTTTAGTCCTTTTTGATTTCTGCCCCATGCCTTTATATACAATAATTATATATTAACTAAGTTTTTTACCAACTGGTATTAGAGAATCAAGCATACACAGGGATACTACTCAGAATGGAGCTCAGTACCTTCAAGTGTACCACTGGGTACTAAATTAGATCCCTGGTGATTTATTCAGTGATAAGTTGTTTCACACTGTATCTGTTTCACTCTAATTTAGCCCCAAATCATAGGTTGTTTTGCCTCATGCCTAAGCCATTTCTCCCCTAATTTATAAATTGCTTAAATATGTTCTTTACTGATTCTAAAACTTTTATCATGCAGGTAAGGACTGCAGGAAGTTGGTTTCATCCTTTCAGCACCAGTATGACAAACATTAGCTATATTGATATACTTAAATGATTACAATGGCAGTACAACAATAAAATGCTAGTAATTTCATCATACTTAAAATATCCTTCTTTTCTATGATATTGGTTGAAAATCCTTGAACAGTAAGTAATTAATATTGAACGCTCAGACTTTGACATTACCTGCAGACTGTACTGTAACAACTGTTTCCCTTTATAAACCTTACAGTGATAAAAATAATATTAATGTTTAAGTAGTAGCTGTTACATGTCCATTTTCAATGGCATAAAAACACCGACCTTTCTCACAAGTCTTGTTGTCTGCTTTCAGTTTTATACCAGTTGGACAAGCACAGGTCCACCTCCTTGGTGAAATGAGACACAGATCACTACAACCTCCATTATCCTCACTGCACTTCCTGGCACCTGAAATGGGAAACTTCAAGTTAAATAATATTTTAATTTCATTTATCAAATGGCAAAAGAACAGCCAAGCATACAAAGAACAATAAAACCAAGCTGAGCAGAATGAATAAATTGCTTAACACTTTAATAGCATGAGCATAACTCCTTAAGATTGTCCTTAGTAACTCTATCAGAATACCTTTATCATTAAAACAATACTATGTATTTTATGGCCAGCTTACAAGTCATGTGTTTGAGAATCTGTCTAGATATCTTTCTACAAACATTTTTATTCATTTTGGTAAGGTCAAATTTGTAGCAAGCAAAGCAATAAACTATAGTAAGCTCTAATGTTAGCAGCTATAGCATGGACAGCTGGTTTAATAGCCTTATTTAGTAAGCTGCATAAAAATGAAATAGCTAGCAAACATGCTGATGAGGTGAAAAAGAAGATAATTAGTAAAGCTTGATATACATTGAGGAAATGGTTCACTTACTCTTCCTGTTTCATAATTTGAGGTCACAAAATAATGTAGCATGTATTGTTTTCATATGTGGCTACACTTACCAAGAAAACCAATCAGTCAATTTAGAAATAATCAAACATGTAACTCTAGAGGTTTTAAAAAATGAAATATATATGCTTTGCAGTCGATCTGGGTTGTACACGTGAACTACTAGAACTGCAACGCTGGTGGGATAATATTGTTTCATTTGGCCCTAAGTTGGGGTATAACCCAAATGCAGCAAAGTCATGGCTGGTCATAAAACCAATAGTACAGAAGAAAGCATGACACGTATTTGGAGATACCAGTATTAATATCACAACAGAAGGAAGAAAATACCTTGGCTACATTGGGAAGGAAACCAGATTTTGCTGATATGCTGAAGAATTGGCAAGCTCATGGTGTAACCAACTGACAATCTTGTTGAAGACTGGAAAGATAGAGCCACAGGCCATGTATGCAGCATTTGTGAGTGGATTCAAACATAAAATGATGTACCATATTAGAACGATGCCAAATATCAAGCAGCACCTGATGCGAGTAGACACATTAATTGATAATATATTAATTCCAGCAATTAATCGTGGTCACATTTGTTCTGCTGATGAACAACTTCTGCTCTCCTTACCAGTGAAGAAAGGTGGATATGCGATACCAATCTTTAAGGAAATTGCTGAGCTTACACAGCAGCTTGTTACACACATCAACAATCAAGACAGCACTCCCCTGATAGATAGTGAACAATTCAGGACCTCAAGAAGGAAGATTGTCAATACTAGAGAAGAACAGAACAGCACCACCTTACAGAAGCTCTGTGAGAAGATGATGACACAACAACTTAGAGCTAATGATCTTGCTATGATGAAGGGTGCCTCAAGCTGGCTGACAACACTACCATTAAAATCAGAAAGCTTAAACCTCAACAAGTGAGAATTTTATGATGTGCTCAGCCTAAGGTACCATTGGACACCAAAGTACCTTCCATCCTTGTGTCCCTGTGGCAAGTAATTCAATGTTGATCATGCAATGTTGTGTACATGTATGAAGGGTGGTTTTGTACTTAGGAGGCACAATGATGTATGATACCTGTTCACATCTCTTCTCAATGACATATGCCATGATGATGAGGTTGAACCATACTTTCAGACCCTGACTGGAGAAGCCCTAACGAACACTGCCAACTCTACAGATGTGGCCTGTTTCGATATCAGTGCACATGGTTTTTTGTAAAGGGGGCAATGTGCATTTTTTGATGTTAGGGTTTTTAACCCATACTCAAAGCGCCACCTTAACCAGAAACTGGACAAGGCCCTTACAAGCAACAAAAAGGAGAAAAACGGCAATACAACCAACAAATGATAGAAGTGGAGCACGGTTCCTTCAGCCCCTAGGTATTCACATCGTAAGGTGGAAGTGGTAGAGAAACAGAATGCTTTATTGAAGAACTTGCCTTGAAACTATCCAAGAAGAAACAACTGGATTACTGTAAAGTTATCCACTGGATAAGAACAAAGATATCATTTAAATTTTGTGCCTAAGAGGATCCAGGACATTAAAATAAGATTCCAGCTGGATTGACATAGAAATTACCAATGAAATTGGAAAAAATAAGTAATTAGTATTTTAAACTTTTATTTATTTATATTTTCATCCTTGGCTCAAGGTTGCTATAGCCATTTTAAATCAAAATATGTATATATTTTGTTAAATTATATTTTGAAAAAAGAACATGTATTTTAAACTCTTATCAAAAATTTGAATAAAGTTCACATTTCAGTAAAAATCAATCAGTTTGAGACTACAGTATGTAAAATTAAAAATACAGTGCAAAATGATTAAACCGGCAACAGTATGTTTTGTTTTATCTCTCTAAAATCAACAGCACAATGTCCAACTACTGCCTCTAAAACTTAATAGCTCTTTTCAACTCAAACTTTCAACAGTTTAATTTTTTCCCTTAATTAATGATATGCAAGTCTTAACACTTTAAAACAAATTATGTACACTTATATCTCAGTTTCTTCCATTATTATAGAAAAACTGTAACAAAAAGCTCTGTGGTGCTTTTTCAGATTCTTGATTAAACCAAACCCTTAAACCACAGGTTTTCCTCAAGCAGACTAATGACATGCAATAATGTTGCAATACCTGTTGGCATTTGTTGTACTGATGGTTCATATACTTGAATCCCCATTGGAGAAAATATTTTAGACTGCACTACTGTTTCTCCATGTCCAGTATTTTTATTACAAGTGTGTATAGAGTGTGTTGTCCAATCTGTCCAATACAATCGGTTGTTGAACTGTGACAAACCAAAAGGATGTGGGAGAGTTCCTCCCAATATTTTTTGACGGTCTGTTCCATCATATTGAATTCGTGCAATATAATTCAACTTAGCATCTGTCCAATAAACTCTCTTATCTTTATAGTCTATAGTTAACCCATTTGGCCAGTAAATCTCCTTGTTTACTAAAAGAGTTCTATTTGCACTGTCCATATCTGCTCGCTCTATTTTAGGCACTTCACCCCAGTCTGTCCAGAACATGAACCTATGAAAAAGAAGACCAGAAAATCTAAATCATAACAATCCAAAAAAGTAACTAACTATGACAACCTCATTAAGCTTTTGGTCATATTGAATTATAATTGATGTAACTTCTTCTCATTTTATTATTTTTCTGACTATATAGTGGAGTTGTAACTTAAAAAAGGGTCTGACAGTTCAAATGTCATCACTTTGCTGAAACAACTGTTACAAACAAAGGGTTGTAAAACACTTGAAATGTCAGCTCCAACATTACTACAATGCCAAAGTGTTAGAAAAATTTGTTACAATCAACCAAATACTCTCAGAACAAAAACAGTAAATTGAGGAAATAAAACAGCATCGTGCATGTTTCTAGACAATAATATAAAACACTGTGACTTACAGAACATAAGAATAGTGTTGAGGGAAAACAAGACAAAGTTGAGTTTTCTCTCTGCTTTTCATACGTTCTACACATCACAGCATTTTATATCATTGTCTAGAAACACAAGGGATACTATCTATCCCTTTTAGAAAATAACTTCAATTCCATCCTTCTGAAAAACTTTTCTTGCATTGCATGACATCATTCTGTGATTTCTATTCAGTTTAATAAAACAGAACTAAGCCATTCAGGTCTTGTTTTCTAAACACATAATATCACTGGACTTTTTGATTACCAACAAGACAGCCAAACCAAAGAAGCAAGGGTGACAAGTTAAGCAGTAGCTTGTAGAGCTGTGTGTAGAATAGAACTTACCCATCAGCTATTTCTATATCATCCAATCACAGGATAAAGGTTTAAATGTTAATATTTAAATATATTTGTTAATACTAATTATGTTAATACTGATCTTAAATAACAAACATTCAAGTCAAATTTCATTACAAGGCCGATACACATGAGCATAACAATTTTATTCCTGAAACAACATCTTTGACTACAAAGTCAACATTTGAAAATTACACTAATAATCACACAGGCATCATTTCAACCTGCTGCTAGATATGTATTAAAGATATATTATTTTAAATTATAAAATCAAATGAAAAAAGCAGTATGATAATTATAGTAATTTCTAAACCGCAGGAAAACCATCTTTGATTAGTTTATACAAATAAAATCAGTACAAAACCATAAAAAAATTATTTTGTGTACTAATTCAAATGTAAATAATGCATTTATGCTACTAGTTTTAAAACTTTCTCGTGCAAATGAAGGCTTTCACCAGAAACGTTAATGTCTTTATATTTTAACATGTGACATCCGTAAAGTTTTTTTCAACTTTTTAATAAAAAAATTATATATTATTTAAACAGAGTACTTATGTGACTATAAAACAAAGAACAAAGAATACAAATGTTCACTGTTTTAGAATGTATGAAACAAAAATTTAGTTTCAGGTCAAAATGTTCAATAATCATGATGACTAAAAGCTAAGTTAGTCTTTCTAAAGAAACAGTTATAGATAAAAATATTTAAGTTAGATACACCATTAAAAAATACAAGTAAAAACTGACATTTCAGACCTTACATCTTCTTCAAAGTGAAAATGAAGGGTTAATGTCAAAAATATCATCAGTGTCTATTTCTATTTTTGTTCATTCAATAAATAATAAACAAGCAGATGATCAGTCAATATCAGGAAACCAATCAGAACATTCACAGAAAGCAGAAATATCTTTTTAATATCATTTTTACTTGACTGCTTACACTGACAGAGTAAAATGTTTAAAATGGAGAATCTAGTCAATCATTGCACTCTTCACAACATGAAGGATTTTTAAGTTATATAAATTTAACCTTCTAGTAACTGTTTATATTAATAGCATGTCACAAAGTCAAAGTGAAGATTGCTTAACATTTTTCTCCAAATTTCAACTAGTTGAAGAAAAAAAATCTAGGATGACATTTAGTTTACAATAGTTCTTTTGACAAATTATATAGCAATGACAATGAGGCAAATCTGGCCACCTCCATTGACAGGGATCAGACTGATGATAAATTGAATCATCATCTCCTCAACCATTTCCAATTGTCATTATAAAAATAAAATATAAACTCTTAAAGAATTAGATTATCTAAAATATTTTTAATACGCAAAACTATGTATAGCATTTATTGAAAACCTTATTACAAAGGTTTGAAATTTTTATGGCATTTTAACAGGTTCTTTAAAAAAATTTATTATGTAAATAAAACAGAAGTGAATTTGACAAACATGTTAGTATATCTTCTGTTTGAAGCTGTACAATACCATTGAACTAAACACCGTACATTTTTTTTCCCTCTTCTGGCCAGATCCAACACTTAATATTTTTAAGAGGTGCTAATAGATATTGTAAAGCCAAAAAAGCATCTATTAAACAAACACTGTCATATACTTGAGGTCAGAACACATTTGTATAAAACAAATCTTAGAAAACACTCTGTTAGGATTTGATGATATATAAATTAACTTCCTCTCTCCTCTAAAGCTAAAGCTATTCACATTCTCTAATCATTAGCACAAAAATCTAATGTATTCTTAATTGCCAAATATAATTAAAAGACAATAACAGGAAACTTTGATTTTCAAAGCAGCTTATGGGATTGAATTAATATCTTTTGATACAAAAAAGGTTTGAAAATCTTTAAAAACGTTTAAAACACCTAAAAGGAAAAGTATGGAAACCATTCAACAGCCCAGAAATGTCACGACATTTATCAATGAAATCTGAAATCGAGTTTCTACTCTCTGCTATCAACAGATATATCATCTATATAACATCAAAAACTGGAAATTTATGAAAGACTTACCCTGAAAGTGGGTCCAGTGATATCGCTCTTGGCTGATCCACGTTCCTCCAAAACAACACTTTCCTAAGTGTCCCATCAAGATTTGAAACTTCAATTCGATTCGTTTCTGAATCTGTCCAGTAAAGCTTTTCACCGATCCAATCGACGGCTAAACCTTCTGGCCGATCCAAACCAAGTGAGGCAACAGTTTCAGTTCTTTTACTTCTTAAATGAGTCCGTTTGATTTTTGCCGAACTCACGTCAGTCCAAAACACATACTGACCCTGATAATAGTAATCCAAAGCGATAGCGTCCTCGAGACCATCAACAATAATCGTTTCGTTTTTCTTGCGATTAACAGTTCGTAGAATCCGAAGGTCCTTTCGATTAGCATAGAGCAATGTAGGTGACATAGCTGTGAAGATATAACAAAGGGAAATCAGTGAATCATTGACAACAATCATAGCATAACTTGTGGAAAGCTGGGACAAAAAAAATGTAACAGCTCGAGGTTGCGATCGTGTACCATCTACAATGTAAAGTTGTGAGAAAATGTTTTTTCTTACACACAGTAGAATTCGTTTACTAGATCAGGTTAATAAGCGGAACATGACAAGGTCTAGATACAGATGAGAAAACATATTTTCTATCCATGTTCCACGAGGATTTGCTAAACATTCCATTAACAAACATCTCAAACGAGGTAAGTTTCATACATTCGATAAAATTTTTTTTACAAAAAGTTAAGTGGAATTAACGATGATATCAACTGCATTAACTGTCATATAAATGCACAGTTCTTCATAATTTCGCGTAATTCCGATCGTAAACTACATACTCACTTCAGTATAGCTGCTGATGTTAAGTTGGTTGGAACTTAAATTAGATTGCTTTTCTTAACAATCTTTTACTCAAATAAGCCATTCTGCCAACACAACACAACATAGTCAATATAATACTATTAATTTTGGAAAAGAATCTATTTGATATAAACAAGCAAACTGAACGCCCCACGTGCAGTAGGTTCAAGTAATTGCTGCCAACTTGGAAGGTTTGTTGTTGTTAGTGGTAGTTGGACTTCGACGGTACTATGATATAGAACGCATCAGTTGAGTTCGAATCTATTTCAACTTTTGTAGAATAACTAAGTACTTTTATCTGCGATTCATTACATTAAAACGAACATGTCTTATTCTATTACGGGCTTAAATCTTAGGTTCTTCAGTCAAATGTGCCAGACAAAATGGTGGAATGTTCAGCGAAATTACGTCGAGTGTAGTTGAAGCAGCTATTTTACACCATTTGTGAAACACAACCAACTCGCACTGACTTGTTGGATAAAACTGAAATCAGCCATTTTAACTTCAGTTCAAAATAACTGCTAGAAGAGATTTGAGAAACACAGAATCATCACCCCCTATGATCCAGAGATATCAATATCATATGATCGCTAAACACTAGCAGAAACAACAAGAGATCGCTACTCACCGAAACATAGTTTACACCACGCACAAAACAAGCAAACAAATGCTTGAACTTTCATTCTATGCTACGTTCTCCTTAATTCCCACATTTGATTAATGAAAAGCGAGTGTACCGAGTTGAAGCAACTCCAAAATTCAAGCAAATCTCAGACGAAAGCACAATACAGTACTCATTCCACAACCACCTGGATTCGAAGCTACTTTGTGAACACGGATAAGATGCTCCAATCAAATCCTTTGCTCAAGTCACGTGAATAAAAGCTCTGATTTACGACCTCGCAACTGCGCAGTCATTGGTCGAAGATGACAGAAGAGAAAAGAGAGACGACCGCTTTTATTTAGAAAGTTTTAACAGACAAAATATTGTAACAAAAGACTGACAGAGATCTGATAACTCTGCAAATTTCAAATCAACATTTTCAATTAAGAGTCAGCGCAAAGTTCAGAGTCATTTGATTTGAAAAAAACAAACAGATTTTATTTTAAGACGCTTACAATAATGACAATATAAAAATTTCACTTGTTTTCAAACATTGGAGTAAATTTAGCGAAATTATCCCGCCAGAAAGCGGTAGTCTCACTGATAGTAATTGACAACTCATTTACAGCCTACAGCCAATCATGATTTGTTATGTTGCAGTCAGCGGTTGAAGGGTTTCCTGTCCTTTGTTATATTGCTGTAATAGATGTCAATCAAGTGTAAACTTCGTTTAACTTAACAAAACGAAAAAGAAAGGAATTTGCATAACGATGAAGCGAACAGTATTGTTGGACAAATCGCGCTAAATAGAGCATGTAGCATTTATGATATCGACTGCTGGAATTGCTGTACAGAATCTTTTGGAAATAATTCATTTTTAAGTCTTTCACTTTCTTTTAGTTTTATGTATTTTCGAGTTTTATTGCCAAATAACGGTTAAGGTTTTCACTTGAGTTTTCAATACCAAAAATATTTGCTGATGGCCCGCAGTAATGTGGTCCACAGAATTTATCATATCGAAATATACTTTAAAACGGTCAATACTTTCTCTTTCTTTCCCAGTCAGACGGGCTATATATTACTGATACACAACACAAACAGCTAGTAAAGACTGGGCGGAGAACAGGTAATTAGCTGAATTGACAGATAGCTTTTTATCCGCCAAGGTACTAGATAACTATTTTGGCAGGCGATCCTTAATTTTCTATCACTGTGAACTTCAAAGTCCTAACTGACTAATTCTCCGATCAGCTATTTTTACCTCCAAGTAGCGTACGTTGATTTATATTTACCTGACCGAAAAGTTCAGAGTTACTTTTCCAACAACTCGATTTATTAATAAAAGTTGTTGCACAGAACTATATATTTCATAACCGAAAGGAAATCTAATACAAATCTAAACAAACTAAAAAAACAGTTACATTGGTGTTCATATGTTAAGTTTCCTCTTGTAGAACTTCCCACCCCAAAAAAACACACATTCTTCAAATGCCCCTCATCTTCTCGCTTTACCGCTACCATTTGTGGTGACATATCACAGGTAGCCCAGGCTCCTGTCACGAACAAATACTAATTAGTGTTGATTGACAAGGGATTATATGGAGACTTCTGAACTTTCTATTTTTTACCTTAAATCTCAATAGAATTGAATGTAATACTCACAGTATCTTGGTACTATTCTTTATAATCTTCTGTCTCAGTTTCATCTAATTCCGTTGCGTTTACCATCACCCGTTCACGGAATTAGATGAAACTCAGACAGGAGATTATAAAGAAATAATTTCAAGACATTAAGAGCATTTAATTAAATTCTATTGAGATTTAAGGTAAAAAATGGAAAGTTCAAAAGTCCGTATATAATCCCTTGTAAATCAACAATATTAGTATTCGTTCGTGACGGGAGCTTGGGCTACCCGTGGATATATAAGAAGGAAAACACTATATCCCAATGGGCGAAACCAGAATCGCTCCAGCGATGTTTTACGACAGCGGTACTCCTCAAAAATGATAGAAGATTTGTGACTAGTTTTGTCATGGGTTGTTTTGCATGACATATGTTTCTGGTCTCACTCCGTATTACTTAATGCTTCATATGAATGACTGAAGCCATAAAACTGTAATGTCTTTGCTGATACAGATAGCGGACAAAAAGTAAGAAGAATTCCAAAATAGTAAATCAGGCAGTATTATGTTTAAAAAATCTAATGTACGGGCGTTATTGGCGTGCATGTTTTCATTCGATATCATCGGTACGCTGTACTGTACCTTGGTAAAACAATTTTTAGGCTATTTACAAAGAACTTATGGAGGTTTTAAAAGTTAATTTATTTTCAGTTTCAAAATTTTTTTACTTTTCTCTGAACATCTTATTTAATAAACTTGCAGATTCACAGGCTGTGACAAAAAAAATGGCATTTAACAAAACCGAAAAAAATGAAGTACAAATACTCAAGTACTATTAAGTGTTTTGGCTCTTACTGCTCACTTAGTCGAAGCTAGTCGGAAGTACATAAGTTGTTTGCACTCTGTACTCTAACATCTGACTTTTCTCTTTCTGATTGAGGTATTATCAACAAGTTTAAAAATGTTTAAACTTTATAACAAATACTTTGTACCTTCATCTGTATTTTTATTTTTCACAGGGAAACATAAGACCTGCAGCAATACCCCCACACTACCCCCCC
>JANCMA020046647.1:0-16257 GCA_024336925.2 Zoanthus solanderi | reverse complement strand
GTCCTGGAGTAAAACGTCACAAATCACGAGGAAATAGAGTAATGTTTCACGATTAACGGACTATAATTTTTCAAGTTGACGGGTCACAGCCGCGGTCTGAGTCACGAATCACGGATTTTTATGTTCTCTTATTACGATTCACGAATAATAAAAAAGAGGTTTCACGGCTTCACGAAGAAATCCCTTACCCCCTTGGTCAAAGAATCTCATCCTGAAACCGGGGATAAGCACCAGCTCCATAGGTCTCTTGACTCCTAAAAAACTTAGCATTCTTGAATAGAAGATTTTTTTATAATTCTTTAGTTTCTGAAAAACAATATTCGGCTCTTTGTCTATTATACGACCACTCTTTCTTTAACGATACACCCAACAGCAAATTTCTAAACAATTAAGATTATCGATGGAAATTTTAGGGACATTTGCTGTAAATGGATATTTTGATGATTTTTCGCAAAGAAGAAAATAAGAGGTCTTCATACTTTTGTGCATTTAAACCCTACATTCTTCAAGATAAGGGTCCTTATGATAAAGTATTTCTTTTAAGTAATGAGTGTTTTTCATGCAGCGTTCGTAAATTGTGTTTTCAAAACCTATTTATTTCACTACCACGACCATTTCGTTTCAAAAGTAAAATAAATTGCCACCTACTAATGCACAGAGCTGCAACAATTATTTTCTGATACCTCTCCGCCTCATGGAGAGGCCGTAGTTCAGGGATACCTTTTTGCCTCATGGAGAGGCAGTAGTTCAGTGATACCTCTCTGCCTCATGGAGAGGTCGTAGTTCAGTGATACCTCTCTGCTTCATGAAGAGGTCGTAGTTCAGTGATACATATACATACAACATACATACAAACACACATACATACACACATACATACTTTATTGTAAGTTCCCAAGAATGGGTTTTTCAGTTACAGGTCAATAATAAGAATCTAATAATAAATACATCTACAATATAAAAGGTAAATATTTAAAAATAAAAATATGTATTAAAAAATTAATTTAATTTAAGGTTAAAAAAATTATGGAGATCATAAATAGAGCGATAAATAGCAAAAAATATAATTAAAATATTATATAGGTATATTAATATATGCATCAGCCCATGGAGAGGCCGCTGTTCAGTGTTACCTCTCTGCCTCATGGAGAGGCTGTAGTTCAGTTTGTCCTCCAAGTTCAAATGTTAATAGACCAAAACATTTTCATGCCTCTTTATACCACTGAACGATTATGAATAAAATTCAGTAGAGTTTTTTTGAAATGGTGTTTTTTTCGTACTTTCAGTCACTCGATTGAACAATCAAATTTAAAAGACCGAGAGATCAAGAGCCTTCGTCGGCAGCTAGATTCGAGAGATGAGGAATTAGCAGAAATGACACGCGGCAGAGAGATGGCTATCAGGGAGAACAGGGGATTGCAGTCTGACTTAGTAACTATGACGGAAGAGAACCAAAGTATTCATCAACAATTACAGGATTCCCTGGAGGAACAGGAAACATTGAAAACACAGGTTGCTGAGTATGCTCGCCAGGTGGCTCGTGTTGAAGAACTTTTAGCCGAAAAGGTACTTCTCGTACATTCAATGTGAACCCAATAGTTTGACTAACGTCTCTGTAACATTAGTTTTGAAATTTCCTGTATGAGTATTAAATTTTCTTGAATTTACGCAACATCAAATTTATGATTTTCCCCACGTTATTATGCCTTCTTTTGCATTCCTTCTGTTTCAATTTCTTACACTTATCGACAATATGGCGGGCATGGTTGGCGCAGTTGGTAAGATCTCTGCCTTCTAGCCACAAGGACCCCGTTCGAGCTTCGGCTTTGCCGAGATTCGAATATTTGTGCGACCTTTTTTATGTATAAAATGAATCCGCAGTCATTTCAATCAGCAGCTATAGGGCATTTAAAACTGGTCTATTCTGCTTTTCACTTCACGGACTAGAAAATAATATGGTAAAAAATAAGGTAGTTACCAGCCTCTTATTGCTCGATCAGGTAAAAATGGAAGTGATTTTTCCCTTTTTTTCTGTCAACAGGTGATTTTATTGTTTATTTATTCTTTGTTCGGTAACAACTGATCTTGTCAAATGATGCATCTAGTGGTTGTTTATTATTATTATTATTATTTAATTATTATTATTATTATTATTATTATTATTATTATTAGAGGAAGAAGAAGATTTAGTGTCATGCTGAGAGAATAACAACTTATGCACCTGCTTAAAGTTAATTGTTTACGAGTTTCAAAAATGCAAGTTCATTGATTTGCAATTTCTAGGTAATTAGGATTTACAGTAAATTGTTGAGGTAAACATGAATATAAAAATAATATTGACTCAGCTCCAGAAATACAAAACAACTCATACTAAACAACTAAAATTTTCAGGACAGAGAAAAAGAAGAGTTGTTGGACCAGTACAGGGCTTTGAGTTCAGAGGCAGAGAAGTGGATGGGTGATGCTAAAACCTCGGCTGGCCAGGCATCTACTTATCGCAAGGAGCTAGCACAAAAAGACCAAACTCACAGGGAGTTGAGAGAAAAGATTCAGCATCTAGAAGACGAAATTGAACAGGTATGTACAGCACACCTACCGTCATCCCTTCCTTAGCATCAAGCCTAATCCTTGGACTTAGTGTTCAGTATTAGTTGTGGTAAGTTTAAGCAAAATTGGAAAGGGTCGACAACGGTGATCAATAATAGTTAACGCTCGAAACATCAACTTTGATCTCCACTTGGGCAGGATGAAGCATTTCAACATAGAGTTGATTAAATTACAGAAAATTAACTAATGGTAAAAGGGAGAGAGTCATCAATATATTTTAGTAATTGCTATTGCCTTTACTTATGATATTTTTACTTAAATTTCCTACCAGTGGCAGTTAGTTAGGGCAGGTTTATGAGAAATCTCATAAGTCTCCGTATGACTGTATATAGAACAACTAAGAATCCGATCAATCTCTTATTCGTCGCTTCTGACATATGAAAGTGTCATATGATGCATTTTACCGTTGCACGGTCTGGTTGTGCATGAGAATTTTGATACAACCCTTATATAGCACAACCAATCCTTGAAATGTGTGTATAATTCTGGTAAACTTTAAACTTGACCTAGATTTTGCTGTCCATTGAAATACCATGTGGTCAAAGTCAAATATTTCCAGATTAATGGGATAGTCAAAGGAACTAACTCCGTTTCTGGTTTTGTTCCTTGAGCAACTGCGGAAATGTTCGCCGAAATATAAGCATTAATATAAACCTCGCTTTGTGCAATGCACCCCAGGCCATGATTTTGTGGACAGTTAGGTAACGCTTGAGAAGCAGTGACGTTTTGCAGGGGGGGTGTGGAAGGAGGAAAATGAACTTCTGGAAAAAGCATAATTCAATTGTACAATTTGGTTACAAATATGAAAATACTCAAGGTAATAATTGGTTTTTAAAAGCGGGTCCTAGCACTTATGGCAAATTCTTTTTAAGTGTTGACTCCTTGCTGGCAAAATGACTGAACCGAAAAATGGTTTCCGATGACAATATGAACAGAATCAGTTGTATAAATTTTTAAAGAAAGTACAATAAAGGCTATTTCAAAGTGCTAACGTATCAAGTATGACCAACAGAAGACTGGAGTTCAGATACCTATTTAAATGTACCGACTAATAACTAACAAGCTATCAATTTCCTTATATTACAGCTTTTCATGTAGTCAGAAGAAGTATAATGTTTTTTGCTTACTGGAGATGTATTTATTATAAAATTCCGACCCTATTTTTTAATCTTCTTTAAAACAAATTCCCAAAATTATCAAAATTTACGGAACCGAAAAGTGGTTACCGATAGTTTCCCATGAATCCAAAATATTTTATAAATACGGTTATTATCTTCCCGAAAGACAGAAGTGAAGGAGTTTGGTATGCAACATTCATAATCCGTCCTTCAATTTCAACGACCATAAATTCATGAAAAAATGACACGGCTTTTGGAATCGGTATGCATGGTTAATGCAAACAGTGAGACATTTGGTTCGAACTGCCGCTCTGGTTATAATCGAGACCTGTACAAACAAAATCCTCAATGGGTTTCATGGTGATTGATTAGATATTTGCAAAATTATTGGTAGGCTCTCCAGACCGAAGAAAGTTGTAAACAATGTGCATACTGCTAAAAAGAAACCCTCATCTGCATTTCTACTGCAGCTCTGTTAAAAACAAAATTCTAAGGTCAGAAGTTACAATCTTCGGCCACAAAATAATGGATTTGCAAGCATACAAAACATTCATTTGTCGTTATCAAATTCTTCAACTATAAATTTCCCAAGTTATGAATTGTTCATTTGTTCTCAACCTTTCAACCCTATTTCATCCACAAGATCTTTAAATTTCATTTGCTCTATATTTTAGATAATTGGCCATTATCAAACCATGAGCATTGAGCTTAACGAAATATGTCTGGTGTGCCAGGACCCGCGTTTCGGAACTACTCTAACACCTGAAATGTTATTTTTAACAGATTTTTAATTTAATTAGTTAAAAGGCTAAAAATTCTGTAACTCCAAAACGATCTCTAACATTTATGATTTAACTGAATCAATGTCAGTGGTAAAAATAATATCTTATGTCAACACCGTCTTTAAGCGTTAACTAACGTCTTTAGCCCCTTTGACTTGATTTTGAAATACTTTTTAACGCCTGTTGAATGAACCATCAATGTCAAGTATTTAAATACTAAATAAAGTTTTCCGAAAACTGTTTTATATGTAAAAATAAACTGTTTTCCTTAATCCGTCTGCAGGTTTGCGTTTCATTTGCTCGAAGGAAAACTGGCAGTCGTAAACATAAGTCACCAAAAGAGCTGTACCAAACGTACAGTTAACATCTAATGTAATGTTTTATGGATTAGTAACAAAACATTGAAATAACTGAAATATCTTAAAATGAATAAATATTGTACTTTAAATCGAAATTTCTTTATAGTAAACGCAATGATATAAAAATGATTTAAATTTCCTAGGATTGTAAAAAGCTTACTAGTACTGCGTAAATAGAATTTGCAAATCAAAATATACTTGTATAAAATCGATATTTGTTGATAGTTGGTTTGCTGTTAGGTCATTACGGTGTTTGAAAATTATAGTCTATACTTTGGAAGAGTTACTATGTACTAGTATATAACTGTCGTCAAAAAGGAGCCTATTTTATTGAAAACATTTTACGCCAAGAAAAAATTCATTCTATGCCAGCCAACCTGCATGATCACTCGATATCTCTAAACTTCTTTCTTTCCACAAGTACTAGATTCTTTTACTAGTAGTGTTTCAAACATTTTATATTTACCCTTCATGTATTCTTTGATTTTTGAGACTGGCCTGTGCTTTATCCGATTCCTGTGTAGCGTTTCAGATCCTACTAAAAACGTTTGTTTTGATAAAATGATAAACTAAAGTTCGCTTTTTAAAAACCTAATTAGCTAACAAATGAAAAAAAATTTAATCAAAGTTTCAGTTTTTACCTTTGTAAAACGGACTTGGTTTGGAAGTTTAGGGTTGATATCGGAAGATATCTTTAATCTTTTCCTTTGAAAAAGCTACGCTTTGACTTTTGAATTAATCCGGGTGCTTAATGTTACCCTTGAACAGCTCAACTGAGAGGTCAGTATGCTTGCCAAGTAAATATCGCCTCTATACATTTGCACATTTAAAGTTTAAATTACAAATATTTATTTGAAAATATGACAAGTCTTTTCGTATATCTGTTTTTAATCAAATTGTATGCCGTGAAAACATTTTCAATTATTTTAGTACGTATTAAGCAATTTTCTTACTGTTTTAAAACGTTAAAACTTGTTACATCAAAACTGTTAATAGAATACAACCTGTTTTGAAATATAAATGCGAATTGTTGAGCTACACATGCATTTATAAGCTGAAATAAAATATAGAGTATAAATTGTTTTCTAAAACTTTCTAAACTTCAATCAAAGTAACTTTAAAAATAAGAAATCTAATTGTAAGCCATTGTATCGGACGTCTAAGGTAATATTTATAACAAATTTACCCGAGGTAGTAGGGGGTCATTTGGACCTCCTTCATGTAACATTTTACACTTGACCTATAGCAACCAGGTACAAACATTGGCTCTTTAATTTCCAAAATGTATCACCACGAATCAATTACTTGGTTTTTATGGCAACAAGATCTTCAGATATGACGTCATTTTTCAAATTTTTAAATTTTTTGTATTTTCCGCTTTTAAGCTCGTGGAAACCTATGTCCAATGATGCTTTGTTGTTACGAGACAGCTTTTTCTCAAAATCTCTAAGCTCGTGGAGCTTTAGCTTAAGAGCAATCAATAAATTTTTTGCCGATTGCTAATTTATATTTGATTTTATTAGCCTATTGTGAAAATTATCCATGGATTTTATCTGTCTGACTATATTTTCATACTAGTTATAAAACTAAAAGAATGGTTTAGAACAAACGAGTAGAACGTTTTATTGCAAACAAAATTGCTATTGAACTTGAAGTAAACGAACTTGCGTGATTATCCAGCTGCTGTAATTATTTTAAACCTATATCTTAATTTTGACAAAGGCTATAATCTGGGACAAATCATTTTTTTATTTTGTTTTGAAAGTTCGAAAAAACGTAGTGTAACCATTCAGTAATCCACGTTAAGAATATGTTATAATGCTTCTTTCAATAGCAGTCGCCACATGCAGTCTTAAACTACGTATTTTATTTATTTATGTATTTAGCACTGCAATACAACATGTTGGGAACAGGAAACTAAAGGTATACTCAAAAAGACTAGACCGGGAGCTAAGCCAAGCATAGAATAAATGGTCTTAACTCAGAATCATTCCCATTATCTCGGACAAGTTTTTTCCTTTTTGTTCTGAAAATTTTCCTCGTTTTCATCGCATCCCATCATATACTAGAGGCTTAAACTGTGACTTGCCGCAACGGCTATTAAAAACGTCTAAAATTTCACTGACTTGAACGAAACCTACTGTCACTTAATCCATTACTAGTTACATGTACATTGTATGTCATACAACAACCTTTTTATATATATTACGGTGCTTGTTAAACAATCAAAAAGCTTTGAATAGAATTTTGAATACATGATGTTTGTAATGGAGCATGTTGTAATAATTGCTGACTAATTGATTGTGTGACTGAACACACAAAATATTCTTTAGCTACAAATTTGTCTCAAGGATCTATTAACAGCACTGTAGCAGAACTATGGTATTTAACAGTCCGAAACGAATTTAGGATGTACTCTAATTTGAAGTAAGAGTTTCCAATTTCGAACGGTCTGATTAGTCTCCGATTGTTTTTCTTTCGAACATAATGCATCAGTCAAAGTAAACCCCAACCTCCTTCCCCCCCTCCCCACCCAAGGATATGTCGGGCATTGGTAGGGATTTGGTAGCTCATTGGCAATATGTTAGGTCCCGAGTACGTGGGGCGTTGGTGCAGTTTGTCATTCTTGTCTAATAAGGTGGGCATTTGGTAGGGGATTAAGGGATGGAGAAGTAGTCGAGGCCGGCAAACTGGAATTCTGACTTGTGAAAGCGAACCTTATTATCTGAAGAAAATGTAAGAATGTGGCTGCAACACCTTGATCATGTGCACAAGAACAGAGTTGCGGGTGTAAGACAAGCAGCAGAAAAGAGAAAGTCGAATAAGAAAGGTACTTATTTATTTCCTCAGAATTACTTAATTTAATGCCCTTAAGGAGACTCCTATGTTGCAAGTAAGACATCTGGTATTTTTTTTTATAATAGACTTTTACGTACGTTCATACCGTACTATAAAGTACTTTATGAATTTATATCTTTGTTTTTCTGAGGCAGTCCAGAAAGATGTTGATGTGTATTGCCTCCATGGAGAAGGAGAACACGATTTAATGATATCCTGCGATACTCGAAACTGCCCCTTGGTGTGGTACCTTATGGATTGTGTTGCTTTAACAGAAGAACCTGTGCCAAGTGGATCCTGGTTTTGCCTGCTGTGTGAGCACTGATTCAACAAACTGGGATTTTGGACCAATATGTTTACTTGTGTTAAAGAAATTAAAGATTAAATATTTTATAAAAGAGATTATTGTATAAGAAGCAGTGTTACAGATCTATAGTAATGATTTTCAATACTTTTTGAACACGTTTTAAAAAGCTCAGTAGTACATTCAGATTTACATTAAAGAAAAAAATTCAACGAAACTGCAAACCGTTCACCTTTTTTAAAAACATTTAGAGAAAATCTTTGGATGCCCGAAGCGGTGGGGGATTTTTATGTATTTGCCACAAAAACGTAGCCCCAGATGGTTGGGAATTTGTCAGATTTGGTAGGCTGCTTAAAACAAATCCCCACCTTTCTCCCGTGGCGGGGGGAGGGGGAAGGTCGAGCTCGGGGTTTACTTTAACTGGTGCGTAAGTCGTTCCAAACCAATTTTTTCAATTCGAATACTAAACTAGTATGGCGTCTGTGTTACCGCAGCACGAAACATCGGCCCACTCCTACGAGATGCAACTTTCAAGTCTCACAAGATCCTTATCACAAATGGAAGAGCAGTTACGGCAGGCTAACGAGGACAGGGTAAGGATTATCGTTATTTTCTTTTTTTTCATCGATATGCAAAACAATTTAAAACTTGATTGAACAAAGCAGGTGCCAGGTGGTCTTTCAATTCCCCTCCCCTTACATTTTCTGAAGTACTCGTCCAACATAGGGTCCGCAAGCTACAATCCTGGACAAAATGTTTGGGGCTTTTAATTACTTTTGGTTTAAGTAGTACAACAACTACTCCCACCTTCCCCCTCTGCCCCATTTAAGGTTGTAAAATTTTAAAATCAATGTATAGACCAAGAGGCAAAAAGTTATATCAGCATTATAGAAGGGGGAATGAATTACTTTTTATTACATAGATATGAGTGTATTTTCCATACGAAGTACATCCGGGATACGAGTGAGATATTTTCCATATCCTCACTAGTGAAGGTATCACTGACGTCATTCCTTTGTTTTTCGTCTAGATTTTTTTTTATTTCGAAACACTCATATCTTGTGAAATATTTTTTCCACTCGAAGATAAACTTCATATGTTTGCGCCACCGTGTAATATCCTCTATAGATACATGTTGTTTATTGTTGAAACCTTGCGTCAGATGCAACGAAAAACATCAACTTTCCAAAGTCGTTTTGTCTAGGACTGTTGGCATGCACGCTGGGATGAACATAACAATATTTAATATAACCATATATACATTCGTCGATCTCAAAATCAACCTGGAAACTCGAGTTGTTTATCATCAGTAAAAGCTAAAGCTAAATTCTTTGTTTTACTTAACGATGAGATTCTTTCCTTATTTGGTCTGCAGTGAGAAGTATGTCGTTTTAAAAAAATTAAGGAAGCAATCGAGTGTTCATGTATTTGTTAACTGGTTCAAATAAAGTTTTGTTTAACCAGGGTAATACGTGAAAATAAATAGAAAGATCAAATTGTGACTCTAACTCGTTGGCGTTGCGGTAGTCAAGGTTCCATTTTACGGTAACTCAACGTAAGATTTACGGTAACTCAACGTAAGAGTAGATCCATTTTTAGCAGGTGTAAAGTGGTTCTTATGTTGTTGTTTTAGGAAAATCTAATTCAAGACTTGGCGGCAGTCCGGGAGTTGTGCTCAAAGCTTGACCAGACCAGAGATTCACTTTCGCGCCAGTTGGCAGCAAAGTCCTTGGACCAAGAACAAGTTCGTGTGACATTTACTTCTTCTGGGCATTACATTTTTTAAATATTGTTTAGTAATTTGAATGTTGAATATGTCTGTTGTAAACGCGATTAACTATTTATTTTATTCTGCGTAAAAGCACATAGTTGCAACACAACTTTGAAAAAGAACTTATACACTTACTTGGCCTACAAATGGTTATGTTGGCTGTGAAAAGTTGTTGCGCAGTGGATTGCTTTATTATAGCCTGTAGTACAGCAATTTACCTTTTAGACGTTTTGTGCAGAAGATAAATAAACTGAAGACGAATGACTCACCTTGAACAAAAGTAACAAAATCTCATATTTTGTTTTCATTTTTAAACTAGTTAAGGGAGTTGCTTGAACACGCGAACTCAGAAACAGACAATCTCAGGAGGCAGGTATGTGTAACTTCTCATCTTTTTCCTTGTACAGAAAGTATTAACCAATGTACAGTATTAACGTTATCGAAAAGGGAATCCGTGGCAGTGCTTAATGATTTAAAAAGGTCATGTTAATCCATTAATGAACAATTTTGATCCAAATCATCGACGTTAATCATTATCTCGACGTGAATGATCTCTGTTTGACAGGTCTTCAAACTTCAACCAATCAGCACGACCCGCAAACAGCTTTGGGCGGTCCATTCATTCAAGAGCGTTTCGCGAAACGAAATATACATGATGTTTGAATGTTGGGACTTTTATCGTGTTTAGCTTGACATTTATTTTATTTCACTTGTTGAGAATTTTGCGACACTCCAGGCCGGTTTTAATACATCGGATTTATTAAGTTTAAACGTGTTATTTTTGCTGATACAGCGGCGGATAGCTGTTCAAAGCTCCGGGACAAGATAATAGATATCTGAACAGACTTTAACTAGAATGCTGCTGAAAAAAATAGCAAAACAGTTACTGTTCATCAGCTGGATGCCCAAATTGTGTGCAATTCTACAATTGGTTTCGGCTCCATTATAACTCTTACCATGCAATTCTGCCACAACCTCTCCGCCAGATTCCAAGGCCATTTATATTATAATTCGTGATGAAACTGTTTGCGATTCGTCGCGCAGGTTATGAAAATCATAAGTGGGGAAATGTCAACACGCGCATCTTGTTACATTGCAGTTAACTATCTCAATCAAAAGCCACACTATTAGCATCGCCTTTTCATAATTTTATTACTAATATAAGGCTTCTTTGTTCCTCAGTCGGTCTCAGGACAAACAAATCTGTCGGCTTAAATATTTCAGTAGAAACAAGGACGCCGGGCCGCGAACGAACTTTCTAAATTTCTGTTTGAGCTGGTGATTTAAACGATTTATCTTCAAGCTGGGAAGTAGTATACATGCTTTACTCTTTAAAAATTATAATAAAGGCTATTTAAACCCAACGTTCAAGCTTCAGTACAAGGAAAAAGGTTATTTTTCGCTGGAGGGACGACCTAGCGAACAATGAAAACAAACTGACGCCATTTTTTCCGCGCCTGTTTTTTACAATGGAGACTGAAGCTAGTTTCCCCCAATTTTCAACCCAGCATGCATCGCAATTTTCGGTAGAAATTAGCAGGGAACGGATGGGTGATGTCTATGCCACTATCTAGATATAGAGTGGAATGGATGGAAGAATAATTAGACGATTGGAAGGATTACCCCGTACCCAAATGAATCACATGATGATCCAAATCATTCATTTATTCAGTGGGAGCTTATCTCTTCTATCGATCGGGAAAATCATTTGTTTTCAGGCGGTGTTAACTGCGTGCGAGTCGGATCAGATACGCAGTATATTGTTTTTGAAGTCAATTTATGTAAACTGATACTGGTTCGGAGTGCCAGATGTTAAGGTGTTTTACTATGGACATGCACCCTCAACCCTAGAGGGGTGAAAAACCAAAGAAGTTGAAAAGCTGATTCCCAGTTTTAACGGCAGGTGACCAAACACGTCGTTCAACACGTGAACACAAAACTAGGATTAATGGTCACAAAGACCCACTAAGGAAAAATATTTGAAAAGAGCTGCCGAGCGAAGGCACTGAATGGCTTCGACTTTTCCAAATTAATAATTACGTCTTCTGAAGGCAATGAAAGAAATATGGATGATGGACGCTGAGTTGGCAGCCCTAAAATTCATAAATGTTTTACTTGATTTAAAATTCCTCACCTTTTTAGCATAATTTCAATTTCTTCCTGAAAATTCCTACATTTCTTTTCTTTTTCTTTCTTTCTTTTTTTTTTTTTTGATGATTGAATGCAAAATTTTTGTTTACGACGTAAAAGTGCTTGATGTAGTATAAGCATCTGATTTTCTGTGGACTAATGAGACATCGAAGGATCCTTCAACTTATGCTCTTAAAATCCATGTCAGGGCAACGAAGTTGTGTACACATTCCAAGGTCTTTTCAGAAGAGCTTTTATCCGAAGAAAGCTAAATCTTTTACAAGCCGTCGCGTCATGGAGCCGTCACAGTTTCTGCTGTGTTAAGCAAATGACAAATTGGACGGGACACTAATCCGTCGCAGGTTAATTCCCAGCCGACGCTGGTACTCATTAATCGACCTCGTAAGAATGGAAAGCCTAGTGGCCGAAAAGAAGATCGCGTAGATGTTCAAAGCTCGGCGGAACCGGGGATCGAACTGGAGATGCAACATTTTCGGGGCAACACGAAAGGTGCCGAATGTGTTATGACTTGTATTGAGTCGATACGAGGAAGAAAAAAGCCACAAAGGAAAAATTTGCACGATCTATTTTAAAAAACAATTTTACAATGATTACTGGTCCACTGTAGTTTTTTTATCTCCAATCAGAGTGAGGGGAATAGAGTGCACTATGGGTAGCTAGACAGTTCACAAGTCGTGGTAAGTTTGCCTTCTGGCATTCTAAAACCCTGGCTGTTAGATCAAGTGTAATTAAAGGGAATGTTTTCTAACCTAGTTCGTACCAGTGACATAACCACATAGAGGTTTTTGTGGTAACAACCAGAACAGGAAATAAAATAAACTAAAAAATGTTATTGCATGCAAACATTGTATTTTTAACTTGGTTAGTTAAAAATTTGAAAGCAAAACCGGTCTATACATGATGCCATCCATTCATGGGTATGCTGCCAATGTGTCAGTCTTAAATATGTACATTTTACACTTAGACTTTCAAATCTGAGTTCGCCACAATCATTGATTCTCAACATATTTCTATTATGAGAACATATTTGCCGTCAATTCTTTGTATTTTGGCTTTACTCAATTATTGGAGCAGATCCTGCTACCACCACATTTTTTACCTTGAGATTTAATTATTAGTAATACAACAATCACCATAATCTTTATCAAAGTTCTTTCATTTTTACAAAGATATTTCTTCTTTGACTCTACATCTTTTTTTGCTCCATGCATTTTATCATATGTAAACGCAAGAAAGCTAAAAAAAGTTGAGTTTTCAAAAGATTCCTATGAGAATTGTTATGTATAAATGACTTTTCTGCTGTCGGTCACTCTAAAGTGGTCAACTGTGTTCTTCAGCTTCAACTTCACTGCATGGGAATTCGCCTCCCTGCCTCAAACTCCAGTCTTCGTGGACGGCCTCCGACAACGGAATTTGTCTCTTGCAACAAAAATTCAAAACTTCAACCCTATCCGTGGAAAATGTACATATAATAATTGTTTTAAATAAATGCGGTGACAAAACTGGGCTTTTTTGTTATAGATGTTTGACGAAAGAGAAAATTTACGAAGTCTGGAAAATGTGATAACCAAGAACAGAGAAAAGGTAGCGAATTACTTTTCAAACAAATTTTCTTCACAAGTCGATTTGCTTGTTTTCATTGTCTGGAAATGAAGTGATGAAAGAAAGAATAAATGTTTTAATCTTCCCAACGTACTCAGAAGAAAAAGTTGGTAGAATTCCCCGAGCGGGATTCGAACCCACGTCTCCCTGTATACTAGTCAGGCGTGTATCAGGAACCACCACGCTGGCAACGTAGCAGATTACTGATGTGACTGTAAGGTTAGCGCGTGAGTATCCCTGGGGCCCAATATTTTCATCATACAAATCTTTCCCAGCCTCGAAAAATACGTATTTATTTGGAAATGAAGTGAGGGTGTCGTTTCTTGACGCATATGGAAACAAGCTGAATATTATTACTGAAACGATAAATTGCTTTTCTCTAAGCAATTTTTCATGTAACAGCGTCGATTACTCAAAATCAAAGTATACGCTGCTTTGTTTTGTATCTTTGTGCTTTGTGAAAATGGACAAATTGGTTTGTGAAGACTAGTGACAAAATTCAGCCAAAAACTATAGAAATTTTGTAAAATGAAATCAAAGTTACCCTCCATAACTTCGTTAATAGCTATGCACAGCTTATATTGCTAAATGAAAGAAAGAGGAATTGGTGTTAATCTCTTTTTCAAAAAAATTCTTACATATTAGTACCTACTGGTAATCAGAGGGATATGGGTTCGGTTTTTGTTAGGTACTGAAAAAGAGGTTATTAAAAGGTTAAATTTTGCTTCGTGTTTTGTCAGTTCTTCAAAAGCCCCAGGTCCCCTGGTTATTGACAAAATACGTATGTATATCCATGCCAAAAGCTTGTTATATTCACAGATGAGAAACATCGCTATCTGTGCTAACACTTTTCCGCGCTTATATTCTCTTGTGACACGCAAAGATAACATTTGTATTTCCTTGAGTCCATGTAACACCCTCTACAAATTGTTGATACAAGGAGTTGTATTCATTTTAATTCTTGATTCCGGTTTTGGGGTTATTTGATAAAATTTTGTAAAATTAATTGTTTGGTTTTTACCTTCAGGAATATTTTGACAGGAAATCGTTGGAAGAAACTATAGATGAGAGAGACAGATTAAAAGAAAGGCTTTCAAAAACTGAGAAAGAAAGGTGAAAGTTCCTTTTGTGCAGTTTGTTATTACCTCCGCAAAGGAGGTCATGTTTGACAGGGTTTATTTGTTTGTGGATTTGCTTGTTAGCAACATAACTCAAAAACGTATGACTGACTTTGATGAAATTTTCAAGGATTTTAGGAAATGGGATGAGGAAGAACTGATTAAATTTTGGGAGTGATTCGGATAGCAGCCTGGATCCAGAAAGGATTCTTCACGATATGCTTTCGGAGTGCTTTTCTACTTTTCTTATGTAAATGAAGGCATCCATATAATTCTTGAATCAAATTAATACTATTAAACCAAACTAATAAAGCGAACTACCACTCTAAAAATTCCCGGGTACTGTAGGTCGACAAGAACTCGGCACACGTTTATATAGCTAGCCATCTTCCTCTATGATTATAAAAAGCTTGTAATCTCAAAATACGGTGACCCCCTGCTGTGCACCTACCTTCACAAGCTGAGAACCAGCGATGGATGAAACAAAAGGACTAAGGAATGATTAAACTAAAACTGAGTGACATGTTCTGCTAAACGCTATTATTTATACATCTAACTGGTACCTGTAATTCCTTCAAGCTGTTCTGTGCCGGTGTCTGTTTATCTTTCCAGAATTTTAAAAAGCCGCATTTTTCTAGTTTGTGTTGTCACGTAGCTAAACAAAACCAATGTTTAGGAAATGCGGGCAACGGCCTTGGTCTGCGAAGCAAGAACTAAAGTTGGTAGTGGTGTCGAGTCGAAAAAAAACTTGAATTTCTTTGATAAAACCTGTTTTTGAACCCCGCAGTATCAGCTCCGAGATTACCCAACCAAGATAAATTTGCAGGATCTTCTGAACATCGACGTACAGAGTTCTTTACCTTTATAACAAAACTATTAAATTGGCAACTTTGAAATATTAAAGTAACCAAGAAGTGTTCATCCCCTATTTCCAAATCATTCTAGCACATATTGGTTTTCCTGTCAATAAAAAAATCTCTCTAGTTATTTTGTGTCTTTTTTCCATGTTGGACTGTGTGAAAAATGTTCTATTTGCGAATAATAATCTTCTGCATTTCTGGTTTTAAGCGTAAGTTCATCAAAAATATATTCTAGGTATTTCTATCTTTTTTTACTATTTTTATCTTAAAACTTCTGATATCAAGTGCTTGTTTTCACAAAAGATCGTTTGAAAGGGAAGAGGTTAAGACCTTGCGAAAAGCATCAGAGCGACTCGAAGAAGAAGTGGATAAAATGAGAAAACAGTTGATAGCTGAAAAGTATGAAAGGTAAGACAGCTGTATTCGTCAAATTTAATTTGAACTGAATTGAGTTAGTATCTTATAATCAAAGGGCTCTTAGAGCCAGCTCATTCATGTAATGGAAAATAATATTTTAAACAGTCTAATGATTAAATCATATTTTTTTTCCAAATGTTTTAATACTAAATTGTATTACAAAGTAAGAAAAAGGCATTATAGGCAATTTTAAGTTTAAAAAAAAGAAAAGAAAAAAAACTAAAATAAAAAAGCCCCTTCGAATATGGCTGCTTCGATCTACCTCTTCGTCCTTCATGGCCTGCCTCGTGCAGTCGAGCGTGTCAAAAAATCGTTCTCAGTACCTCTGGG
>JANCMA020046548.1:0-16257 GCA_024336925.2 Zoanthus solanderi | reverse complement strand
ATCTTTGAAATAGGTTATTGTCAACAGTTGTTATGCTTTATACTTTGGTTACCTGAAAGTTTTTTTTAAACATGTCCAATTAGAAAGCATAAAATTTGTGCCATGATATTCAACCAAGTTTACGCCGATGTCCAAAAGGGCGATAGAACTCTGACAGATGGTGAGCCCCATGGAACACCCCAAACTTTAACCAATACCTACCCAATTACAAAAGTGTGTGTTAGACATTCAAAGAAGCGTTTCGCGTCAACATAAAATGCACAAACCAATGGTTTGTCTAACACTATCTTAACAGGGGCTGTTTCCTTTCCACGTACTGTGTGACCAATATTTCGAAATTTGCCAGGTTCAATTTTTCATGACTTTCAGTTGAAAATGGAGTTTTTAATTATATGAGTAGAAATAATCCTTATCAAATGGTTTGATCATGGTAGAGATACAACTTGTCCCCCACTAGAAAAAATGGAAAAACATTCTTGCTTTTCCGCATATTTTTAATCGTCCCAACCATTATCAAAACACTTTCAAATCACAAACTCAAATTCAACATTCGTGCATCATTGCTTGATATATTTGGAGCCTGGCGATACTTATTATGAGGAAATAGATGAAATTATTCTTAAAATGAAAAAAAGTAAAACCAATATTAACTTTTTTGTAATCCTGCCTATAAAAATAGCCGGCCGGAGCTAATGTAGTTTTTGAGGGCCACGGGGTTATTAGTGTTTTTATTAATTACTGTAAAGTGTTACCCTCGTTAAATAAAGCCTTTTGTTATTATTATTATTATTATTATTATTATTATTATTATTACTATTATTAATGTTTTGTTTTCTTTTCCTTCTTATAGAGTCTTAAATGCATCTTTTTATATGTTTTTTTCGTAAGATTATAATTTCTGCAGTTAGCTAATCACTCCAATCTAATCACTCTAATCTCTCTTGCTTTCCTTTTTATTTTTATTTTTTTTCAGTTATTTTCCTTTCATGCCAATGCTGGCCCGCCTAGACTTGATATTTGTGGTGTCAAGACACTTGCAAAATTTATAATAAAAGCCTTGAAGTCTATGTAGCTGCTACTACAACTCATAAAGCCTCTGTCAAACGGTCGCGCCCGATAATTTAAATCAAATCCACCCAGCATTTGTCAGACCACAAGTTGGCCAGTTTTATGTGCTAAGCCCCTGTCAAACGGTTCCGTTCCACCAAACATTTATCGGCCAAATGTTAATTGGCTAATTTTGTGTGTTATTGAATGAATGGTCTGACATTTGGTCCGACATTCAAACCGTGTGAACTCTGGTAACTAAATAAGCCTCGTTTCAATTTTTCCCGCCATACTCTGCTGTTTTCTTTTTTTGTATACAAAATCTGATCGGAGCAAAAGAGCTAAATTGATAATAATACTCTCTTTCATTGTTACCGCGAAGTTCCTGAAATAAAGTATGCTATACTCATCTAATTCCTCCCTCCCTCTTTCCTTTGCAGTTGCACACGACCTAGCTCTGGCTCTGCGTCCAACATTAACCAGGGAGGGTAAAAAATTGACATTAAGCGCGCAATCATTCCGATATTGATGTCTGCAGTGTTGAATTTAATTTCTCTCTTACTTTTTAAGGCCTACGAGGAGCATTTGTCATTTCACACGCAATTGCAGCCATGAAATGGAAACCTAAGAATCGCTACCTGGGATGTGTTCTTTCACTGATACAAAATTTATGTGTCCGCCGTTAGTATATATGAATTACAAATTTTCATAGCTTATTAACAAAGCTTTCAACTTTCTAATTACATACCCGGCGTGTAATTAAAACTTTTATTCTGACAGCATTATAATTTTACCAATTTGACACATAGTCAACAAAACACAAGACACATAGTCACTAGGTCTGTAATAAAGAAGGCTGTCTTGAGCTCAAGACGGCTAACGCGACTGAATATCAGTTTTAATAAATTTAAAAAAATGCTATCACCATATCGACAGACAAGTGGCTCAATAGTAGATTAATTACAACAAGATAGCAAAATTTTTGCAGGTCTTTGAAGAACGAATTTTAAGTATGTTTAAGAAAATACCATTATAAACTGTTAACCTTGCCTTCAGTTTCAAGGAAAAAAATCCGTGTAGACCGATGTTGTTTTTTTACGATTCCCTGCTCGCCTTCTCTTCTGTTACTGATCTAAGATTAAAGAAAAATCTAGACTTTAATTTTCGAGGGTAGAAGCGGAATAATTTAACTTTAAATAATCCATATTCCATTGGTTTTTCGAATTGAATATTCCAATTCCTTACTAGATCAAAACTTGATATTTCCTCTTCTATTAGGAGATCTGAAATACTCCATATTCCCTATTTTCCCAATAAAATATTCCGTATTTCTAAGCTTTTTCAAGTCGATATTCAATATTCGCCTTAGAACTAACCCCGATTAATTTCCTCTCTCAGTTATTAGTTGTCTGGCTACATAGTCAGAACGCTTACATTAGTAGATAGTTTACAGTCCAATTGTAATTCAAGAAAACAACAGGAAAGACAATGAATAGCTACTTGTACCCTTTGAATTTTCTATGCATTAACAATATTCGATAAATTCACATCTTTTGTATATTTTTCATTAGTTAAAGGCTTTGTGATCACGATCAGTGACTTGGCGCCATTAATTAAAATCAGTTAATTCAGTTCTGGAGCCAATGCATTGCAAATATTCACTCAATGAATCGACCATGAAAACTAAGTCCTTGAAATTAAAAAAATATCGAGATTTATATCATAGCAGTAAACTCAATTTGTAAAGCATAGTCATTTTGCTGTGCACGTTTAACATTGCTGAAGTCTTGTCACAACGTATTTATTCCATAAAATAAGTGTTTTTTTTTTCTTTTTGTAAGAGAAAAGCTAAATATAAAAGATCTAGAAATTTAAAATAAAATTACGCTTAACAACCCTTGTTATCATATACTTCTACCAACAACTATCTGTATGCTTCAAAATGAACGCCCGAACAGGAGCTGATATGATCATTAACAGCGTTTGGATTTAATGGAGCCGAAACCAATTGAGAATTGCTCATAGTTTAGGTATCTTGCTGATGAACAGTAACTGTTTTGTTATTTTTTTCAGCAGTATTCTAGTTTTGTCTGTTCAGATATCTATTTGCATTTGAAACAGGATTACCTTACCTGAAGACAATGCTACTGTATTTCAGTATTCACATCATCAGCTAGCTTGTTAGCGCAATTTCACAATTCTAGTATTTTATATGCATTTGCAATTTTTCATTTTAAACTGACTTGTTTTAATATTTAAAAAAGCATGCCTGATGCTAATTAATGGACAATAATGTAGCTGTGAGATTTTTATGATAACTTTTTAACCGCTTTTTTGTATGTAACCGCACTGATTGGTTCATGTTATGAAATCCATTACGTCCATGCCTGCAGCAAACCTAAATCTGACGTTTCTTAACTTTTAAATTAAAGTAATTAATGACCTTAGCACATATTCCTTAACAAGTAATTTTGTCTTCCTTTTGAAAATAAAATTTTAATGCAATATAACCATGCAATATGGTTGAAACATTGCTGGGCCAGTTTAGAAATAATAGCAATTTACAAAACTTTACTTTTATCAAAGATCTTTTTTTGCGTTAGATGTGAATATCTGATTTAGGAAATGAATGACAAATGCATTTAGCTAGAACTTGGTGCTCCTTGAATAAAAGCCTCTGAGTGGTCCATATAGAGCTGCCGGTGTCTTGCGCTCAAAAACCAAACGAGCAAACAACTAAAACAATTTTAAAAATTGTAAAATGTGCTGTAAATTTCTCTAGCTCCTTTGTGATATTATATCTTGCTAGTTTTAGGCTGTTATTGTTCAATTTCAGCAAAACTGCAACGTCGGCTTCCCGATTGATAACAGTTCTATGAACTGACGGAACTACCGACGTTAAATAAAGAAACCTTTACCTTTACCTTTTTAAGAAGATAAATTAGGTTTATTTGTAAGATCTTTGTGCATATTCATTATAAAATCTAAAGCTGAAAGTTTCTTATCTCCGGTATCTGCACACAATATCTGAGAGTTTTAGGAATTACTTTTGACTGAACACTAAGGTCGTCGGAAATTCGATTTTTTTAGCGTTAGTTTCTTTTTTCACTTAGAAGTTATTTCGATTAATTGGCCAGTTTGGGTCCTCTTGAATTCAGGCCAAAAGTTCTGAATGTGAGTTTCGTCATATAATCAAAAGAAAATTTTAGCCCTTCTCCGGGCTGAGATGTCAGCCGGAGCTGCAAACTCTCCATGGCCACTAAATAATTGGGCCCTTAAACATTTGTTTTATTGAGAAATTAAAAAATATGTAATTCTTTATTTTGCTATTCTTTAGTTTTTATATTGCCATTTTTAAAGATTGTTTTACAAATACAATTTCAAGCTGATGCAGTAAGGAACGATTGTGTGACGACGACTTATATCGCTAAGTGCCAACGAGCAAGGACGCGACAGAAAAGCTGCGCAAACACTATTAAAAAACAGGGCTGGCGCTCTCATTTTGTTTATTGAAAAATATCTTTTAAACTAAAATATCTCAGGGTGTACAGATAATGTATGCAGATAATGGAATAATGGTGAAATGACGTGTCCGAAACGTTATGTTTTGATATTGCTAATTTGTATATCATTCGAACATTAAAATTTTACAAAAAATTAAGAACTATTTTCTTATTACATTTTATTTTGCGGCAATGTTCATCAGTATAAGTGTGATAAGCTATTGGGCTGAGTTTAAAACAGTTTCTATTGGTTAATCATGTTTATCCTTAAATAAACCTAAATCCAACAAAAAATTTATGACATTGTTATTTTTGAAATAATTCTCTAGGGCGTCCCGAGGATTTTTTGAAGGGGGGGGGTCCACTTTCTATTCCCCCCGTCCCCACCCATAACTTTCGGGAGGAACCCTATAGTACCAATTTTGAGAAATAAGGAAACATCCCAGACAGAGATTGCTTGTACGGCTTCTAAATGAATGAGAATTTGCTCAATTCAAAATTTCTGTCGCCAAATTAAATTCAACCGCAGAGATTCTTCTTTTCTCACCTGGCTTCCTGGGAAAAAGAATCAAAAGACATGGTGGGCTTGTTTATTCGCAGAAATTCGATCAAAGCATACGATGGCTGACACTTGGACCATGATGTTGTAAACAAGGCTGGAGAAGATAACGCTGGCAACGTGAGTGCACGGGCTCAAATGAATACGCTACTTAATAATTTTTTAAGAATCATAATGAGGCTAGATCACTCGACCACTCTGGTTTAACTGCTTCGACGAAATGAGGACCTATTTTGAAACCATTATTTAAAAATCATATAAGGCTCAAAATGTCAAAATTTTAAGAATCATAAAGCTCGGGAAAAAAGTATGATTCTTATTAAAAAAAGTGTGTAATGAAGAATCATTTTTTCTGGGATCATCAGGTTGAAATCGTACATATACCACAAAACTAAAAAAAAAAGCTTATAAGACCAGTATTTAGTCGTGTAAGGTTTTTTTCTCAAGGCACTATTTAAATTCTTAAAAAAAAATCCGAAAAACTAAAAATATTCAAATAACTTAACCTGAGCAGTTTCTTTGGATAATGTCATAAAATAGATAGGTAAAAAATAGTTAAGAAGATACAAGTCGTAGTCGTGCCCCCAAAACACAAACTACTTGTACATATATATGGCAACCACTAAAATTCCTTACTCGTATTGTAAAATCATATGGTATATGGTAACCCGATTTGAAAAATCTTAGATTGGGCTAAAGAACTATTTTATAAGCTTGCTTTATGCTTTCAAAGATACTCGCGTGTTCAGCAAAATGATAAGCAACCTTCTCTGCCGTCTCTCAATTTTCGTTTGGCTTGGCAGAAAAATTAATTTTGCATTACTTGTTAATGTTTTGGCAGTTCTAACTATTTAATACTTCAAGAACTGAGAAAAAATACCGCGAACGGACTTGAAATGAAAATAAGGTGTAATAACAGATTGCCATTTTGCTGATCTGCTAATTACAGAATGTTAAATGTAGATTGTTCAGACTTCACGTACTGTACCCGCTTTTATAGCAATGAAAGTTTTAAGAACACTCTCAAACTGACAGAATTTGTCTAATGATAAAAGTCAAGAGCAAGCCCAGCTTTGGTAAGATAAATCTTGCTATTTAGTCAATACACACATGCAAAGTTTTAAATTCGCTTAACTTTGTAATGTTTCATATTCTTAACAGTATTAGTTTTTTGGTTGCAACCTGCAAAATTCTAGGAAATTGTTTAGCCGGGTGTATACCCTTTTTCTTAATAAGAATCATACTATTTTTTACCCGAGCCGCGCTATTCTTAAAATTTTGACATTTTGAGCCTTAAATGATTCTTAAATAATTCTTAAATAATGGTTTCAAAATAGGTTCTAATTTTTCAAAGCAGTAAAACCAGAGTGGTCGAGTGATCGAGCCTCAGTATGATTCTTAAAAAATTATTAAAATTTCCGAAATCTGAGCCTCATGATTCTTATAAAATGGATTATTATATATAAAAAAAAAGTGTGTACGTAGTGTAGATTGAAAATTATGACAAGTGTTTGCATTAAACTAATGTGTCAGTTACAGCTATTACTCTGAAAAGCAAAATGAATTGTAAATTGAAGCGAAATTTTCACTTAATGCTAGTTAATTTTCAAATACCTACCTCTGTCTTTATCAGAAGAGACTTGCCGCCCTGACGAGGTCGAACACTACTCTCGGCAGTTTACCATATTCCACTCTATAGTATCGCACTTTTAAAGTCTCACTTTCGAGCAAAAATCACTTAATAACAAAAACAAAAGTTATTAACATCATCTTTAAATTTAGCAAAAGTTGGGATTTGCATAATAAAGAAAAACACAAATAAAACCGTTTTGCTGCTTTTTTCAATGCAGGTGGAATTTGGATCCCTTTCTAATTTGACGTAGTGGCTATTGAAAACTCTTGTTGGATTCATTTCTTATTGAATTAGTTGTTTTTTAAGTCCAAAAATATGCAGTGCAAATGTATATAGGAAGGTTAAAAGTAAGTAAAAAAGTTTTTTTTTCTTTATTTATATCTTTTAACATACTGTAAATATTTGATTAATGGAGAAAGAAAATTTTGAACAACTTTTTACGAATACTTAAAGCTTCTACCATTCAACTGTAATTGCTATAGTATATTTCAATTAGCATCGTCTTTGTCCTTCGGATTAATAAGAGTGATGGAAGCTAGATTGAATGAATTTCATGCTTAATTTTCGGAAACAAAGTACGAAAAACTAAAGACACTATTATAATAAAGTTATAGAGGTATAAACCAACAAACACTGGCTGAAAATTTGAGACAGATCTAGTTTTTTCCCCTTATTTTTAATAACAACTTGTTGATATTAATTAAAGAGACAGTCAAAAAAAGGAACCACAAGGTGTATGACATCTGGACTGTCTTTTCTGCACTAGCTACAAAAAAAGTACAAATATAAATTACATCAATGTTCTACCTTCATTCACAGTCCAAATTTGCATTTGCGCACGAGATCGGTCAAAATCGATCACGTGGTTTTGCACTACCTGTCAACATGTAACAACTTTGAGTTCTTTATGAAAATGACAGAGTCTTCAATCATTGTTTTATTAATTACGAACCACTGGATATATGAGTCAAAACGTTTTTTTGAACTTTGACTCCAGCAAAAGTTGTCATTTATGAGGTTATTCTCAAGTATTTGGCGGGCCTTTTGATCAACGCACCGACATATGCATGCGTAGGGGCTGTTTGCATGACTCCGGGGTGCCTTTCGCATCGGCGCTAGTTCGCTCCAGGGCGAATTTCACACCGGCCCGAGCTCACTCACTCACTCACTCTCTTAGCTTTGTATTTGCTTACATTATCCCATCATCCCGGTTGCTGCACTGGAGTGAACTAGCGCCGGTGTGAGTCGCCCATGCATGACTTTTCTTGGTGGCATCATATAAACAAATGCATAGCTCGGAAAGGGAACCGGAGCGAATCCGCGCCGGTGCGAAAGTTTGCAAAGGTATCATGTAAACAGCTCCTTTGGAGTTTGGGTGTCTTGTGTACAATGCAGCACTTATTTGCAACGTTTTTGTCGGTTTTTATTTCTTGTTTGATTTTTCAAAATGGAATTGCACGCTTTGCTAGTTGTACTGAATACCGGATTTAGAATTTTTGAAAAAGATTTGTTTTGCGTTGGCAAACACAGGAAGCAAAAAAATTCAGGAACGATTCCCGGCTTTCATTGACAAAATTGAGATGTTTATTTAATCGTTCAACCTTAATGTCTCGTCGACGCGTGAAAACACTTCAGTTACTGGTTGAGTTCTTCTAATTCTTTTATTGAGTTATTAAACTTACTTCCCAAGGGACTGCCGACTAATTATATGGATAAGGTGAATTGCTTCTGCTATAAAGGTAAGTTCTCATGTTATTATATATAACTGCAATTTTTTGTTCACTTATAACCGACAGCAACAAAAACGATTGATTTGCTTTGAACAGTTTTCTCACCGAATGCCATTTTCTGTAATATTATAATTTATGAAATTTCTGTATTTCAGGCGTTATTTATGTGCAGCTATATTGTGATTTTTGTACATTCCAGAGCTGTCAACCCCCGAAATTCTAAAATCTTGAGATTTTAGGGTAGCCTTTTTTGGGGAGGGGGAGGGTGAGGGGATGTAATAGGTACAAGGAGAGTCCCCCTCCTCCGTTCCTACTATTCCTAAGATTTTTGACTAAGGGACACAAAAGTCGACCACTGAAACCAACGCCATCTTTCGGTTGCAAAATAAAGTCGCGTACATAAAAAATGGCATTTGCACCTTGGTTTTCAAATGAGACACTGGTTTCCCGGCAAGACAACATGTTATAACTTGCGCGCCTTTTGCCGGCAAGCTAACCTGTCCATGATTGGCTGACGACAGATAAACAAGTTTTCCCGCCAAGACAAATGCAGACAGAGACAGCGACTAGACAGTGTTTGTGTTCGTCAAGAATATTTTTTTTATTTATGGTGTTTTGACTGGATTATTGTGAAATTACAAGCAATGATTTTTGCTTTGCATACACTCTTTTTTTTTTATAAGAACCTTTAATCGCCAAAAATTTAAGAACATGTTAAGAACATGCTGAGACTGAGAAAAGGTGAAGAACATTTATTTATTATGATAACCAATTGCAAATAATTCGTACAGTGTTGTTAAAAAATTTGCTTTTCGGTGAGCTTCTTGACTAAAGTTCGCAAATAACAATTTTATATGTACAAATCAATGTATACACAAATGTACCACATACGGTACATGTATTATTTATATTGTCTAAAATCAGTAAAGATATTTTAAGAGCATGTTTAAGAACATTCGAGGCTGATATCCCGAAAATATTTAAGAACGTTCAGCCTCAGTCAAAAAATTGGACGTTCTTATAAAAAAAAAAAGAATGTACTGGAAATAAAAATCGCTATCTCGCTTTTAATACAATTTGTGTAAAGAGCTTGTTTGGGTGAAAACGTCTTCCGATGATTGACTAAAAAATATCTTTTTCGTAATAGTTTAATACCTAAACAAAATCTGTGAAAAAATCGTTCACTGACCTCTTACACATCTTTGCCGTTTACAGTGGCATTTACTTCCCCTTATGGGATAAACTAGGTAGTTTTCTATTTTCTCATAAGGTGCACACTTTACTCTTACTGGTGGGCACAGGCTCACGCAACCGACTCCTCCACCAATGGTACAAGTGCAATAACCAGTACAGGCCCTGTTCACAAACTTTTGGCCCGCCTTATATACTTTCCCTTCAAAGAAACATTTGCGGGGTCTGCATTCAATTCCTAGGATAAAATAAAGCGAGTGTTGACCAAATCATAAACACAGCAATGATTAGGCAACAGAATAGTGTTTTCTAAATTTATCTGACAATTAACAGAATTATCGTTTTCTCTACTTTTGGAATTTTTTAGTAAGAAAACTCACTAGAAAAATAATGTTTCGAGTTTCAAGTCTACTGATAAGACCCTCTAAATTGGGCACTCATTTCGTTTGCGTTAGATTAGAATTACTCTTAAAACTGACCATTTTTTAGTTTATTTAGAATCATAGCAAAAGAGGTGTTCATTCTAACTTTTGAACCAGTTGATGAAACCCTATAAAGTAACCATTCATTTTGTTTGTCTTGAAGAGTAGAAATGATTGGTGTTATTCATTCTAACTTTTCAAACAGTTGATGAAACCCTATAAAGTGACCATTCATTTTGTTTGTCTTGAAGAGTACAGAAATGATTGGTGTTATCAATTTATTCTAATTTTTGAACCAGTACATTTCTCGAGTATTCTCAAAAGCCCTGAGTGTTTTATCACAGTCTAATATACGGCTTTGGCTTCTTCGTTTGCTTTAAAATACAGATTCTTCACGCCGAAAAACAATAAAACAAGCTTTTTTAAGTTATATATTCTGATAAGACATGGGATTTTAACCAATCAGAGCGCGCGTAGTGTACTATCTATATTAAGTAAATGAGTTTCAGAAGTTATCTTCATCGACACATATAATTTATTCATATTCGAACAGCGCTTGTTATTTTCCAGTTTTTTTCCCAAACAGCGCACATGCTTGTTGTGTGATAATGACTCTGATCAGGGGATCAGCATGAACTGCAAGATGTAGCTGAGAGCTTTCTCAAACATATCAAGTTTATCACGTGAACACATCCACAAATAACTTTGTACAATGCTGGTCAGCTCGAGGGAATAAAATCTGACAAACTTTCCACGCAGCTCTCTTCAATCAATGCCCGAGCCAATCACACAATGCACGACGTCATTGCAAAGACATATTGGGATTCTTGCACATCAATTCCAATTTCTCACTAACTTATGGCGAAAATAACCAACGGCATTTTAAGACTGTTTTGCCGCAGGCAACCCAGTAAACATATACATTTAAATATCTAGCAAAAGAATAAAGTAAAAATCCAATCTACCGACCTAATCTAGTAAGATCAAGAAAAAGTTTTATTCTTTTTTTGTATATATACTTAGGGCTCTGCCAAAATTTGAATATTGGTTCAGCCTTATTTTCCGGCTAAGCTAACTCAGCTTTCTATCCCTTCTAACCTGCGATGGATTAGTGTCTGCTCCAGGCGGAGTCAAAGACTCTCATCCGCTCAACACTACAGAAACCGGAGATAAGCGCTGGCTCCATGGGTCATTTGGCTCGTAGAGGATTTAGCTTAGCTTAGGTTGTGTTTACATGATATAGGATTAATTTCGATCCCGATGAACACGGGGTTAAATTTACGTTTTTAAGAACGAATAACTTTATCTTCGTTCCCGAGTCATCTAAATACTGTGTACTCAAATGCAGAGCTACAAGAGGGGGAATGAACAAATTGGATCGACTTGTGGTTCATTCTACGTTTACATGATAGAATGACCTCACTTTTATTCCGGATACATGTAAACACTGTGCACTAAAATGCAGAACAATGAAGAAATCGAGTTTGAATCATGTATACACACCCTTAAAATATTTTTCACATGGGAAGTCACTACAAACATGTAAAAATACGTAATATAAACTTTGTCTACTTACTTAGTCCGCATCTAGCGTTGGCGGGTACGTCACAAGCTTTCTTGGTCGGGTTAAAGTAACGGCCGTGACCGCATTTTAATGTAAACCTCTCGGAATTCTGACACAATAGGTAAAAAGAGCAGTCGACTGGGTGGGGATACTTTCCGGATGGAGATCTACTGCAGTCCACCAATGGCCTCACTACAGAATATATCAATTAAACATGAAGTTAGTTTGAAACCACTAAGGCGACTTAGGTAGCAGATAGGCATCAAACCCTTAAATCTACCGTAAACAATAGTGGCCTGAATTTTAGCAGCCAAGGACAGCTGTTTCGGTGAACTGTAGAATGCCCGGGCTAGCCGCTGGATAGGAATTTAATACTGCAGTTACCATATCTGAAGAAGATTGCAGTTGCAATCGAAAGCTTGTTAGACTAAGTTAAAAAATATCCAGAATACAAAGTTTAAAAAACCTCTCCATAATATTTGGAGTATCAATTATGGTTAGATAGGCGCTAGGGCCACTCGGTAGCAGGATTTACTTCTTAAATCTACCGTAGACAACAGTGATAATAAACTTTTGCAATATATTTGCTTAGAAATAACATCAGTGACTTCAAATCTAACTTGTGTTACTGCATAAAAACCCTTAACACTTTTGATACAATTGATATAAACCTATATCTATTTAGCATACTGTAAACAAATCATTAACTAGCTAAATTATTGAACAGATTTGTTGCGAGTCTTGCATGCGTGTTCAAATTCACGCATAATCATAAAAATGATTTCTGTCTAACATTTTTATTAATTGATAACTTATACACCGTAGTGAAAAGAATTTTAGAAATGACATTTTGGGCAGTAATCTTTCGTCGGAGTGAATGTGCCTGTGAGAGATAAATAAAGAGGTGGTTATTTTTGTCATGCAAAGCAAGATAACGCTCATGTAAAAAATAAAAGGAGATAAAAGGATAGAGATGTGCGAGAAAAAACAAATTGTTAAAAAGACAAAAAGACTCAGGAACAACAGAAGGTTAACAGAAAGTGAAACGTTCATTTATCCCGTGAGGATTAAGAGTATCCAAAGTGTGAATGAGTCGCATTTCTTTAGTTTTGTGACAATCGTTGCCGCCGTTGATGACAGGTAGTCTGAATGTAACAAAAATAGAAATGGAGTGATTTATTTTTACATTTTCTTTCTAGGCTCTTGAGAATAACGGATTAAATTTTGAATATTTCATCAACACTTACCAGGGACACATCGCTTTCTTCTGCACTGACAATACGTTCCCTTCACCGGCTCGTAATAATCCTCCAACTTATCTCCTGGAGGGCATTCAATCGCTCGCGGTGGGCACAAGCTCACGCAACCAAATTTGCCGTTTGGCAAGCATGTGCAACGTCCCGTGCAGGCTGCATTAACATAGGACATGCCAGGATTGTATAGGCAACCATTGCTATCTCTGCACTGGGGACGACCTGTGAATCGAGAATTATTTCACAAAGTCATGCATCCACATATTCATACATGCATGTACCGGACGATACCACGATTGTTGTATCTGAGTTTATTGACTATAATGAAGTCATAAAAAAATCTTGTAACGTTTAGTGGAAAAATCTTGCAATTACATTAAATAAACTTTATTATTGTAGTAGATAAATGTTACATATATACAAACAAGAAACGGAAGTGCACAATTGAAATTTTTGTTTACTGCTAAAACATTTATCTTTCTCCCAAAATGACAAATTGAGTTTTAGGATGTGTGATAAACCCAAAGTTAGTAGGGTCGACTGGTTAGGAAACATGATAACTTTCTTTGTTATATGTTTTTGTTCTCCTTTTCTCTATTGAAATATGTACAAATAACAAAAGGATTTGAGACGAAAATGACAACAGCAACAACAACAAAACGTTTATTTCCATTATAGGTGCAAGTGTTGTGGTTACAAAATTTGAAAGTAAAATAAAATTGTGGCTGGACACCCGAAATAACCATTAAGCTAATCTAGTCAGGTGCCCGATATGCAGGGAAATTAAAATTGTAAACATTTAGTAAGAAAAGTAGAAGGAGAAAAATAAAAGTTCATGACTATAAAATATAACAACGGTAAACACGTACACCCACAGAATCTTGTTAAATGTGAAAGTTTTATTAGTGTAATTATTAAGCAAATGGACTTTGAATTTCCGTTTAAACGTTTGATAACTCAAAGTCTTCAATGACTCTTCGATTTCACTCCAAATTTTCGAAACTAAAAAAAACAAAAACGAACGAGCATACGGCCAATAGACTAATGAGGCATCACACCTAGAACAAAAGATCCTAACTGTCACAGTGCACACAACATAAAACAAAGAAACATTGTAATCTTCTTTGTAGTTTACTAAATTTCCTAACCAGTCCACTCTAACAACTTTGATAAAACACAGTAAGATATAATGAGGAGAAACTTAAAGGGGGAGGTCATTTAGTCAAACACGTCATTTTTGTCGACTTTCGAAATCTTTTTCGTCATATCACAGTGAATATTGGGAAATTTCGAAATCCCAATTCATAGGATCATAGATAGGTAAATGTGAAGAACTGATAAATGTTTCCTGATTTTTCACAAGCTTTAATCAGGATGAGAAACGACAGGAAAAAGTTGTTTTTAGAGAAATTTGAATTGTAGTGACTTTTAGGGTTGTTTGAAAAATTGTTTTTTAATTAACGTTTAATAGACGGATATCAAACCATCAGCTAGCCAAGGCTACACCTTCCGCCTGTTTGGGGCGATGTTTTGGAATGTTCCCTCAAACATTTTTTCTCTACCAGCTTCCAAACATGTGACTATATATTCCTCACTTATAAACTAAAAGCTAATTTAATTATTATATTTTCCGTAATTTGTGCGATTGCGTGTTTTGTTTCTTTTTTTTTTGCACAGCTTTGTTAAAATGTAAAATGTATGTGATGGCAAAACTTGAACAATTGATTTCATAATTTTGTTTCACCATGCTAAAAGTAAATGAAACTACGAAATCGATTCTTTAAAGTTTTCAAAACTTGTTTGATTTATACGGAAAGTTTCAAACTCTTGATTAATATTTGACCAAATCTGAGATCAAACATGCAAAGCTACATTTTGTAAAAATAATTTATTCTTGATGCTAAGAATGTGGGTTTTTCAAAATGTCATCTCGCAAATGTGCCGCATCATAAAATAGGTTAAACGCTGGCAACTGAGTAACTGAAATAAATGTTAATACCTTTGAGCGAATGGAAAGAAATCTTTAGGTAATTTTTTAAAATAACCAAAAGTTAAACACGATTATGGTATGTACTTACTAGTTTGACAGTTTCGTCCCGTGTAACCCCCGTAACACACGCACAGATATCCGCTGCCCTTGATAATACACGTTCCTCCATTTCTACATGGGTTTTTTCCACAAGGTCTCTCTTTAACATAATTGAGATATATCACAAAAATTAGTTACAGGAAGTTATAAAATAATCCTGAAAAAACGCGCACTCTGATAGGCTACAAATCTATTTTATAGAACTGAACATAAATCACGGAATGACGTCACGCAAAGCAAGAAAGGTTTTTCAGAAGGATGGAAGTGACAGTATTGCGCGTGTTTCTAGACAATAATAGAAAACGCTATGACGTGCAGAACACTCATTTTCCCTCACAGGGGCGTAGCCAGGGAAAAGGGAGGGGGATTCCACAGGTTCCGGAATCCCACCCCTTCCCCTCTCACACCTCGCGATCGATCCTTCACTGTGCCAGTTTTTAGAGCGACCTCACTGCGACACTTATCACTGACCAAATAACTTTTGATAATTTTTAACCCCCCTCTTAAAAATGCAGGCTACGCTCCAGCCTCAACACTTTTCTCATGTTCTCCTACTTCATAGCGTTTTGTATTATTGTCTAGAAATATGCGTGATGCTGTTTTATTCCCTTATTATAAAATCATTTGGATAGTACGTGCATTTTGATTGGTCATCAAGTGTGTTTTCTTAGCACTATGAAGCACGAAAATGACGAGAGCGATATGAATGAATGTTTTAAAATTGTAAGAATTTAAAGTTTCACGATATAAAACTTAAAGTTCACGAAACAAATAAAACTATGAAGCACTATGAAGCACGAAAATGACGAGAGCGATATGAATGAATGTTTCCAAATTGTAAGAATTTAAAGTTTCACGAAAGAAATCAAACTATGCACACGCGCTTCGTTTATTATCTTTTTGTTTGTCAAGTCGGAAAATAATAATTTTATAAAAGAAATAAAACATGTTTTCCATGCCTTCATAGCCTGTTGAAAACCTCGGCAAAGTTTGTAAGAATTCTTGACTGTGTCTCGGGATTTTACTAATCTGCTCTCGAATAAATCGATTGATGCAAAATAATCTTAATTATAAGGAAGACTGCAATGCACTACCAGTAAAACGAAAAATTAAAAATAAAAAGCAAAAATTTTTCTGAACCAAATGCAATACTTTCCATATTTGGACATAGAAGGTACATGTAAAGACTATGCTAGGAAGCGACAAGCTCTTGGGAAACTCCAGATCCTTTCCATCATGGTGGACAAAGTGAAATACAAGCGTATC
>JANCMA020046451.1:0-16259 GCA_024336925.2 Zoanthus solanderi | reverse complement strand
CACAAATAGACCTCTAGTAGAGTAGCCAATCAGAATGCAGGATGCGTATTAGACCGTTAGTAGGTTTATACTAATATCTGTTATATCGGAAAGATGCGTGAATGAACTCCTCAATAGTGATAAGACCTCGCACATTTATAAGCATCATCTCATTGCCGTTCCTTAAGCTGTCAACATTTTTTAAATATTAGATCAATCCTATACTGAATATAAACTCAGGATTAAGGAAACTATATCTATTTAATTAGAAAAACTCTCTCTCTTAGCAAACAAGTTAGGCATGACAATCTCAACATATTTCTGTAATTTCTTTGGTCACTGTTAAGGGATAAACATGAGTTTTGGAGGGCATATTGTTTATTTTTGATACAGGTAGTAAAATTTTCGCCCGAGCACAGCGATAATAATTAACATTATTATCAACATACAAGGCCAAATAAATATAAATATATAACATCACACTAACACAATATGGAATGGAGACAATAAATGCTTTTAATAATAAAGCAAAACAGTTAACAATGAATTAAAATATATAAAATAACTAGGACTTTGTGAAAAAACAAACAGACTAAATGTTACCGGTATTTGTAAAAAATTATAACAACTATATCCAGTGCAGAAGTCACGTAAATACCGCCCGCCTGATTCGTTATCGGCCCGGGCTTGCGAACGTTTTGAAGAATGCGGTTTCCCATTTGGCCTTGTATATTGATAATAACGTATTTTAGTATTCTATAACTGTTGTTACTATTCAACTTAAATACCCCCACTGTTGAAACCTACTTATATGTGTCCCAGATCAGTAAGAGAAGCAGCCTATAAGACCATTTTTCGACCAACCTTGAATATGGAAGTGCGGTATGAGACCCATATTATGAAAAGGATATTCAAAAGTAAGAAAGAGTTCAGAGAAAAGCTGCACGATTTGTACGGGAAGTTACAACTCCTATGCTAGAGTAACGGTAATGTTAGAGGAACTCGATTGGGAAACTTTTGCAACCAGAAGGAAAACTGCCAGAATTTTTTTTTTATATAAACTCTCACAAAACCTAACAGATTTTTCCGTAACCCACTTGAAACCAAATTATGAGAGAAGAACCTGTAGGAGTCATAATTTTAAATCTATAATCTCCAGGCCAAGCTAGAGCAGATGTTTTAAAATTTTCTGAAGTTGTTCGTCTTGTTCTTCACTTCGTTAATGAGCGGTACATAAACATAAAGTGGAATAACAATAAACGGAAACCCAGTGTTTAAGATTTCAGTAACATATTGAATGCCAAAAAGGAATGCTCAAAAAAAGGGATAGAAAATGTTACTTACAAGCCCATAATCGCTGCTCCAGAATTCCTTAAAAAATTGAAAACTTTCCATGTTGTAGACCGACAATTCCGCTCGGTTTGTTGAAAAATATAAGCTTTCAAATGACTCTCACTGAAGTCATCATGATCAGTTGGAAAGCTAATTATTTTAAAATGAGCGAAACAGTTATAATGTATTTCCCTGCGATTTTTTAAATTCAATTCTTGCATTTTGGCGATGTGCTCGTCAACTCCGAAAGCAGTGCTTGTGTTGAGAACTGAAATTTGTAAGTTCTTAACAGTTTAAAGGTATTTTGCTGGTTTTCTTATCATTTAAACACGGAAACCATTTTATATTTCCTAAATCTGAATTAATCAATAGGTTTTGATATTTTATTTTTGTCATGGTAGTTTTTAGATTTTGAATTATTATTATTATTATTGTCATCAAATCAAAGTAGTTTACTGACGAGGCTTGAGCGAGCAGCTACAAGCCACCTTAGCATTCTAGAACTCTTCTCAGAATTCTGGCTGATGCTAATAGCAAAGATTTTTGTATTGTGTGGGCTTTCAACCCCACGTGGATATTCTCCAGGTACTTTTCCAATCTATCCGTGAATATTCCTAGAGCCCCTATGACAACAGGAGTAGTTGTAACTCTCTTCATGTGCCAAATAGCTTTGATCTCTATTCCTGGGTCTCGATATTTGTTCACTTTCCCCTCTTCTTTCATAGCGATTCTGCTTTCGCCCGGGCATGCTACATCAATAATATGGCACCTATTGCTCATTTTGTTGACAACAACGATGTCAGACCTCTTATCGGTTTGGATTGTAAAATCCCAGAGAATCTTCGCCTTCTTGTTTTCCATCACTGTCTCCGGGCTGTGCTCGTACCACTTATCTCCGCATTCAGTTTAAAAGTGCTTACAGATATATTATTATTATTATGTAAATGTAACGCTTTAGCTCTGGCTGATGTTATACCGACATTACGCCAAAGAATCGAGCCATAGCCAATGGCCAAAGGTTCTTTGGTATCATTTCTTCTCCTTCAGCTTTCCAACAGCTTCCTTAAAATCCTTACTGTGCCTAACAAGGCTGTTTTTTGCAACAATTCCACTCTGATGGTAATCCCATTATTACTATTATTATTATTATTATTATTATTATTATTATTATTTATATTATTATTATCAATATTATTGTTATAAAGATGGTGTGATATCTAAGATTTTTTTACCGACTCAATAAAAATGTAGATGTAGATGTTGTATCACTCGCATTGCACTAAAGATGACAAATGCAAATACTGAAACACGTTTGTCAACTTGAAAATGTTGTTTCTCTACTTAAAATTAAAAGTGTTTTCTTGTTTTAAGTTTGTATTTGTAGGATCTGGTGATAGCAATGGCACAATCAGCGTAGCAATAGATCATGTCATCATAAGGGCCGAGAAATGTCCACTGTTCCCTGATTACGCCACTCCCGGTAAGTTGTTTTCATCTCATACTTTCCATTGTTCCCTCATCATGCCCATCCCGGTAAGTTGTTTTCATCTCATACTTTCCATTATTCCCTCATCATGCCATTCCCGATAAGTTGTTTTCATCTCATACTTTCCATTGTTCCCTCATCATGCCAATCCCGATAAGTTGTTTTCATCTCATACTTTCCATTGTTCCCTCATCATGCCATTCCCGATAAGTTGTTTTCATCTCATACTTTCCATTGTTCCCTCATCATGCCACTTCGGGTAAGTTGTTTTCATCTCATACTTTCCATTATTCCCTCATCATGCCAATCCCGATAAGTTGTTTTTACCTGACGCTTCCCACTTTCCACTGTTCCCTCCTTACGCCAGTTCGATAGTTGTTTATTTTGTATCACTTTTCACTATTTCCTTCTTACTCCACTACCGTTAGTTGTTTTTACCTGATACTTTCCACCGTCCCATCCCCACGCCACTACTGGTAAGTTGTTTCTACCTGATACTTTCCACCGTCCTATCCTCATACCAATCTTGGTAAGTTGTTTCTATCTGATATTTTCCACCGTCCCATCCTCATACCAATCTCGGTAAGTTGTTTTTACCTGATACTTTCCACCGTCCCATCCCCACGCCACTACTGGTAAGTTGTTTTTACCTGATACTTTCCACCGTCCCATCGGCCATCAACAGAATGCCAGAGAAATTTTTTTTCCTTCAATAAGCGATGGTTCCGTTGCTTTTCAGGTTAAGCAGAATTTTGAAAATTTTTACGTTTTTATTGATCAGGGTACACGTGTGGCAAAAACGAATTTCAATGTCAGAATGGACAATGCATCAATAAATTTCGAGTCTGTGACAGTGACAGCACTTGTATTGACGGGTCTGATGAGAAGAAGTGTAAGTGCCTGACCAGTCAATTCTTTTGTCCAGATGGCACATGTATTGACTTCACTTTGCTTTGTAACGGAAAAAAGGATTGTCCAGATGGAACGGATGAGTCCCGTTGCTGTAAGTAGAATGAAATAATATTAAGATAAATTTCATTGTTTTATCGCTTATGAGCAAAGAAATTTACTCTAACTTAGACTGTCAGGAAAACAAATTTACTTCGGAAAGTTAGTCGAGCTGTTTACTGTGAAAAAAATTAGCTTTCAGAACCGTGCGTGAATTAAAACGTGTACGGTGGAGCAATATCTTCGAAGTGTAGGAATGCAACTAAAAAAAAAAAAAATCTTTGTAGATGAACAGCCAATGTTATATTTACTTATCTCTAACAAAACGCCCTCAATGCATTCCTCCCGTAAAATTTCTTTTTCAATAAACCCGTACAGTAGGTGCCATATTTTAATCAACGTCCCTCCACTGATTGCCTTTTTAAGGAAATTCCCCTATGCATTGTCGTTTTGTTAGCAAGGTCACATAGTTGATCGCTCATTTTAATAACGTAACAAGCATAACTCTTTAGAGATAACAGGCATGAATGCCATCATGTGATCAAATGCCTTGTCACTCAACCGACCAATCATTAATTTTTTGCGACCAGGGCCCTTTTCTTTTGCACTCGGCCGAGGGAAGACTAGGTTGCAAATCATTTCATGCTGGACAAATATTTTTACAATAATAATTTCAGTAGTTGAGTAATTCTTGCTTATAACTCCGAAGAATCATGGGTAGAAACAATATAATTGTAAGCTCGCATGTATGAATCGGAGAATTTATCGATCTTTTTTCTTCTTCGTCCACGGGTTGACATGTACAAACTAACATCGCTTGACTTTCGAAGACAAAAGGGAGAACGCATACTAATGATGCCGTCGTTTTCTTGATGCTATCCTTCTGAGTGATTTCCGTCTGAGCAATTTTTGTCTGAGCAAATTTCGTCTGATCGATTTTCGTCTGACTATCGCAATTGCCTTGTTTTGCCGTGAGTGCATCCTTGCGAGGTTATTTTCAAGTTAAGTGAGGCTGTATTTAAACCATTACAAAGAAACATGAATAGAGATATTTATTACAACATGTATCAAAAAATTGTGCAGTGATACAAAATCTAGGAAAGAAATATTGCGTCTTGTCAGGAAGATGTAGTGAAAAAAGGAGTTTTGTGACAAATCTTAGAACAAATGCTTTATCTTAGAAGGTCGTAGCGACATTTGATCCCGCAAGGTAAACTTTCCCCGCCCCATCAAGGGAAGGTTGAGACTCCCGAAAACTAGCAAAACAGGTCCCACATCCTATCTTAGACTCAATGACAATGAAGAACTTTTATCAACATTTCGCGGTTGGCTAAAACTGTAATTTTGTTTGTTTGTTTATTAATATTTTTAATATAGAGGTGAAAGCAAAGAGAAGATTAATTTATTTTATTTAGTGCCGAGAGCAAGAAAGCAAAGATCAAGTGGACCTGGCGAAAATCGAACCCGCAACATTATTTAAAGCTATCTTTGTATATGAACAAAGCTACTGTAAGAATTTTCTCAAAAGAAAGATCGTTATTTTTTTTGAAATCGTAAAAAAACAATTATTTTGCAAATAGCAGATATATATTTTCCGCGCACTTCAAGCTATTAATAAAAATCAAATGCACTTCACTTAAAAAATAAAACATGTTCTCTGTGCCTTCATAGCCTGGTGAAAACCGAGGCGAACGTTTGGGAGAATTTGAGAGCAGATCAGTAAAAACCCTGGACGCAGTCGAGGGTTTTCACCTGCTCGAGAATTCTCACAAACTTTGCCGAGGTTTTTACCAAGCTATGGAGGCACGAACAACACGTTTTATTTCTTTTATAATATTATTATTTTCATTGTTAACAAAGAGAAATACGATATACGTACTGTAAATTCTCACAACTCGGAGACAGTCGAACCACATTGCTCACGCCATTTTCGTGCTTCATAGCACTATGAAAACACAGTTGTAGACCAATCAAAACCCACGTACTATCCAAATTATTTTATAATTGTACCTCAGTAATCTTTGATTACTTCTTGTTGCATTAGTATTTTGAGCCCTCTTACGCATAAATTTTGCGCAGATACATTGACAATCAGAGTCCATTCTAAAAGTTTGAATTTCGAGGGCTCCACGTGTTTTGGAAAGGCCTCTGTTGACACTACTATTAAGAATTGTAAAATATGGCTATTGCCGACTGTCATATCGCGAGGGTCTGGGTACAAGTTCGTTAATTCTCATTAACTGCAAAATAAGACCATATAGAAAGAAAGACCACACTATAAATAGCAATATCCCAAAGTTTGATGTTAAACGGATCAATAGTTAACGATTTATAGCTGTTTTAAAATAGAAGAATTTTCAAAGAAAAATATGGCCTCGGGACATTTTGGAGAATTCTCCGTAACGCATTTGATAATGGATATGGATGCAGGTCTAGAAAAGAAATAGAGATAGATCAAAATTGACTTTTAAGCAAACTTTAGAAAAAAAATAGAGAGGGGTACTTTTGGACAAGATACGAAAACGAGCAAAAGAGAGATCAAGAAATAGTAAAGGCAATATCTTATTGACTATTCATTTATTCGTTATTGTTTCTTCTAGCTCAACACTGTTCAAACACCGAGTTTCTATGTCCCAGGGGAACTTGCATTCCATGGTCTTCTACTTGTAATCCTGATATTAACCCTTGTGGAGACAACGCACACATGGAGATGATTTGTGGTAAGGAAAAAGGTCTAATAGCAGACTAACTGCATGGGGTTTTGAAGTACACGGGAGAACTTAAGAACAGAATGGCCTCAAGCACTGTACATAATATTTTAATAATAAAAGTAATGAGTATCACCTGCGTCCAAGAACAGGCCACATCACCGGCTCCATAACCTTGCTCTTAAACCAACTTTTTGGGTTGATTTAAGTCATCAGATAGAAACTGAGAGATTTGAAAACCAGACCAGACGATGTGAAGAAAGAAAGGCCGCATAAATTTTCAATTCTAGCAAGATGGGTATCAAACTTGGGGCTTCAGGTTAGCAGTGAGAAAGTTTACTGACTAAACCAAACACGCACGCAGTATGACAGTATTTGCAATTTGAGTTGGCGGTTACTTTGCATGATCAGCTATACTGATATAAACTTGATGTAAACCTCGTCAGGTTTATGATGGCCCTGATACAAAATGAGTATTTTAGATGTAGCATTTTTGTGTAGAATCATCACTAGGTGACCGAAGTTGTAAGACAAAGTCTTGCAACGGTCTCCCTCAGGGCTCTGTGGTTGTTCTGATCCTCTTTAACATAAACATCGCTGACATCCCATTGACCATCTCATAGTAGTTCTTGTATGCGGACGATGGTGCCATTGGAATCTCCGGTACCTTCGATTCAGTCAAACACATCCTTGAGGCAAACCTGGCTTCGCAGCCTCATGTTTAGGTCCAATCTACAGGGCGTAGTTAACAAGGCTGGGAAAAGAGTGAACTTGATAAAGAAACTGGCCAGGAGCTCCTGGGGTGCCAATTTTACCACCTTCCGCACACCTTTTCTTGCCCTGATCTTTTCCATTACAGAGTACGCTGTTTTGGTTTTGGCCCACAGCCACCATCTTTTAAGTTCGTGGACTCCGCAATCAACGAGGTCTTCCACTTGATCACCGGCTGCTTGGTACCAACCACGTTTCGATATGCTTCCTGTCCTTGTTGCGATTGCCCCTATCCACATAAAGGGTACTCATGCAGTCCTTAAACTTGCAGAGAAATCCTTCCAACCCGACCCCCTGGTACCTTTATCAACTCCAGTTGATGATCAAAAATGTATCTTTATCAAAAAAATGAATGTATCGATTACGAAAAATCCCAGAAAAACTTTACTTCAAATGCTCACTTGACGAATCGATTAATATGTGGTATATTTGTAAACGGAAATATATGACAAACAAAAGATTTCATCAATTTAGTTGTTATATAAAACCTACTTTGTGTTGAGTGATCTCCTAGTTGAAAGCAATGCTAAAGCTAAGATCAACGCTACCTTGGAAGGATGGAAAACTGAGTTAGCTTAGGCGGAAAAGAAGATTGCACAAATATTCAAATTTCGGCAGAGCCGGTATCGAGCTTGGGACCTTGTGGTCTGAAAACAGAGATCTTACAACAGCGCCAACCATGCCCGCCCACCCTGTCCAAAGGGGACATCTAATATATTTTGCAATGCAAGGAAACTATAAGTTACTTAAACTTGGCAATTAATGAATTCTAGTATAGTTGCCTTTCTCAGGAACTTAATGAGCGTGTATTTTCGGCAGAGCCGGGGATCGGAGCAGGGTCTTTGTAGTCGGATGGCAAATATGTTACTAACTGCGCTAACCATGCCCGTCCTTTCTCGTTTAACTGAGTGTTTAGTTAGGTTAAAGTGAGTGTATAGTATAAAGTGTTGCAGAAAACAAGGCTTTTCTATGTGACACTTAGTTCCTTTTACACATTTTGAACAGGAAACGGATCTTGTCCACTCAACAACCTAAATTGTGGAGAAAGTAGAATGGACTCTGAGATTCACTGCAAGTCTAGAGGTAAATCAATTTATCTTGATAAATAGATTGTTATGCTGTTGTAATGGAGGCAGCGTGGCTCAGTGGTCAGGGTGCTGGATTTGCATGCGGATGTTCCGGCTTCAAATCTCACTCTGACCACTGTCTGGCTTTAATTGTTTTGGGTGATCCCTGAGTCCAATTGACCTCACTTTGTAAATAGACGACTAGTTTGTTTCCTACCAGTTGGGGTTTTTAATTGTGCCGTGTGTATGTCAAACTCGGAGAAATTAGCTTTCCAGTTACTCCAAAATCCGAGTATAAATAAAGTTATTTGTTTTTATTTTTTGCTGTAATAATAGCAGGATTTGCAGCGACATTTGGTGAAAGCTTGGCAAATGTAATATAAAAACGTTGACATAAGGCAAGTGAACTTCGGGAAAATGTTAAGATGACAAGAACGAACGATATTCATGCAACATATCAAGTACAAATTTTGTGCTATTCCTTTATACAAATACCAGAGGAATTTTCTCATATGCCAACTTGTTTTTGTCTTGGCATTTAACTTGATTTATCGGTACAACTCGTTATCCAAAAACGTTGTTTTTTTCAAAGTTCAGATTGTAATTTTTTGGCATTTTAGTTTTCTGAAGTTTTAAAGAAAACAGAAAACACTACATAGTTGAACTATGTGTTTTCAGGAAAAAGTTTTTATGACAGCAATCGCCAGTCAAGTAGTTCAGAACTAGTATTTAGTGGGATCACTTGAAAAAGTTTAGCCTCTGGTCATTACACTATAAAGCTTAAGAAATCTTTTTGGTTCAATTTTAAAGCCTGCATACCAGGAACGTAATTTTCGGCAGTGAATATCTTTATCTTTGCTAATTTGTTATTATTTTACTAGTTACCACTCTTTTTTATTCTGTTAACGTTTAAAATTTGTTGTGATTCAGTTTATCGGTCACTTCTAAAGAAGTTTGTCGTAACAAAGGAAACGCACGACCGAAACAAGGACATCGACTGCTACGCCTTCACAGAAACGGGAATTAGTTTACAAGATATTACGCTGGGCGTTTTGGGAGTTCCGTAACACTAGGGAAGGTTGTTTCAACTCCCCCCCTCCCCCCTCCTACTCCTCATTTCCTCCCCCCTCTCTTCCAGTTAAAACAAGTCAGGTTGCTGGCAAAACTATATAACTCAAATGTTTCATTTTCAGACTTGTCCTTAAGTAACTAATTAAATTCATTAACTGAAATCCGAAGTTGCTGTGTCTGTCTTGCGACTTCATTCAATTTTAAACTTCAATAATACAAATTTTTAGGAACATTACCAACAAAATAGATAAAGTTTTATAAAAATTCGCTTTATTAAATAATTTGATTACTTGTAAAAGAAACTAAGCAAATAGTTTGGTGTCTGCAGGAAAATGTAATTTTGACGAGGGGCTGTGCGAATTTACGAATGATGAATCTGCTGATTTTATGTGGACCTCCGCAAAAAGTCTTACACCTACACATTTTACTGGTCCATCGTTTGACCACAATACGATGTCTGATAAAGGTATGAGCAAACTTTTACTTTACTTTTTAAAATCCATTATTTTTTGCCATTTTCGACTTTATGTTTTTAATTTAGTTTCAATACTTGGATCCTTGGTTATAATGATATGTCTTTCAATTATCTCTATTAATTTTCAACGAGGCATTAACATTATTACATATATTTTTTTGTTTATATGTATATATCCATGGTTGTTACTATGATTTTCATCATGTCATCATTATCATTAATATCACTTTCATTATCATCAAAATCACTTTCATGATCATCATCAACATCATCATTAATATCATCATCATCATCATCATCATCAACAACATCATAGTCAACATCAACATCATCACCATCATCGTCAACATCGTCATCATCAACATCATTATCATCATTATCGTCATCAACATCACTATAATCATAATCATCATCAATATTATCATCATTATCATGAACATCACTATCATCATCATCATCATCAACATCATCATCAACATCATCATCATCATCATCAATATCACTATCATCATCATCATTATTTTGATCGTCATTATATATAACCTTGCTACGACTCTGTATACACGATATTAAACAACGCAAATAGCCTAACGTGGCCGAGTTTGGGTTAATATTTTGTTTTTGATGCCTCATTTGTAATTATCTTCATTGTCATCATCTCTTAACAGATCCTACTTTAATTTACGTCCTTCTTGTCTGCTTTTCGTCATTTCTGATGTCAAACTTTAATTATTTGTTATGCATATTTTTCAGGTACTTACTTATTCATTGAAGCATCAAAAAAGAAAAGAGGAGATAAGGCGAGGTTTCTCAGCCCATCTTTCATGCCGACGGATACAGTTTGTCTTCAGTTCTGGTATCATATGTATGGCAAAGGATGCGGAATGTTAAACATTTATGTGAAAACCAACCTTACTGAAAAACTTGTTTGGAGTGAGAGAGGAGAAAAAGGAAATAAATGGTTGTTTGGCCAGACTCCGCTTTTTGAAAATAAGACTTTCCAGGTAAGGTTGTAGAAGTAAAATTTACTGGTAAATATGCTAGTAAAGTAATAGTAGTAATAAGAATATTATCATTATTACCATTAGTATTAGTATTAATGTAATATATTAGCAGTTGTATTAATATTATGCATGTAGCGAAGCTGAGTGCTTTAAGAACAATTTCGAATAGTACTACTGGTAGTAGTAGTAGTAGTACTAGTAGTAGTAGTAGTAGTAGTAGTAGTAGTAGTAGTAGCAGTAGTAGTAATAGTAGTAGTTAAAGTAGTAGTGGTAGTAGTATTATTAGTAGTAGTAATAGTATTAGTAATAGTAGTAGTAATAGTAGTAGTAGTAGTAGTAGTAGTAGTAGTAGTAGCAGTAGTAGTAGTAATAGTGCTTTGGTGTCAGATGTTCTAAATTTCTTTCCTTATACACCATATAGTTCGTTGTCGAGGGAATCGTAGGGGACGGCAACACAGAGGGAGATATAGCAGTTGATGACTTCAACTTCCTGGATGGCCTCTGTCAGAAAGTGAAATTCCAAGGTAAACTACAAAAAAGAAACAAAAAAATAGAACTATAAAAAAAACATATTTAGAAATCATCAGTGATCAGTGATCAGAAACTCTGCCCCTTCCTTGAATCCCAACTGGTAGGAGGCAAACCATTTGCCTAACCCCTGAGATCACCAAATCCATATTCATGGGGTTCCTGTTCCCTTTTTACCTCATGGATGACGTCAATCATCGATGAGGTTTAGGAGTGAGGTGAATTCACTCGCTCACTCACTCGGCTGTAAACTTTTAATCGGGTAATTAATGTATGCATTAACCTATAAATTTACAAGGAAACAAGACGCTCTAAGAGCGTGTAGTCGGGCTACAATACATTTGGGCTTCCTGTGTTACCTCATGAGGTTTAGGAGTGATACCAATTCACTCGATCACTCGGTCACTCACATTAACTTTGATAGAGAAATTAATTTATTCATTAAGTTTACAAAGCTTATCTCATCCCAACTCTTCTCTTTCGCGTGCTGATTATTTCTAGACTAATGTCTTGATTGCATAAGCATGTGGGACTCTAGGCTGCGTGTCATCATAGGAGAGCATCACAATGAATTTTACTACAAAAAGATAAAAAAGAAAAAAATTAAAGTAAAAAAGAAAGGTCAGAACAGGACTCTAACTTGCTCCATTCACACGAAAGTCAAAAGTTCTAACATCGAGCCACACTCGAAACTATGAAGTATAGGGTAAATTAAAGTTTTAAATAATCTAATGTTAAAACTTTATATTTTTCTCCAAGTTTTTATGATTGAATTTTATTGCAAAAAGGTTAGAAAATGCTTTATAAATAATTTTAAGTTAAATGAAAAAAAGAAAAAAAGAATTAAAATAAAAAAGGTCAGAACAGGACTCAAACTGGGTCCGTTCACACAAAAGTAAAAAGTTCTAACACGGGTCCATGCTCGATAGTATAAAATAACATCTTAAACCATATGTTTAAACTATATTTTTTTCCAAACTCTTTCACGCGCTGGTTATTTATAGACTAATATTCTGAGTGCGTATGCATGTGGGACTCTAAGGAGAGTATCACATCCATCCATGAGGTGGCTCATAGAGCCTTTGATTAGAGACTGATTGGCCAGTATTCCATGGGCAATGTGTATCGTATTTCCTTTGATATTGTTAGCTGCTTTTCCAGTAGGTGCTAGCAGTAATCGTATTTCTTGGAAATCTTCTCCTGCATTGGTCAGCGGTGGCAGCAATGGCTGCCACATGTTTTTGTTCGTCTGTTGTAATTCGTGCTTAATTGGTTCTTAAAAACCATATGTTGACCAGCATGTGATGCAGTGTCAGTTCTAACTGACCGGTGGTTTACCTGGTGTACTTTGGCCTCATTTTGCATCGTACTTGACCTTGTGTGACCTTTGATGTTGGATACCAACTAACACCTCGAGTGTCCGCCATCTTGAAGTGGGAGCCCACCCTTCTTCCAGTGATAAATCACCATCAGTTCTAATCTTAAAGCCATCAGAAAAGGGATGCCGAATTAACGTGTTTGAGGCAGGAATAGTGTGTTTAACGGAAACATGGTTAAATGACACCATATTGGACTCCAGCTACCTGATGATATATGCCTCAGGAAGGACAGGGAAGTGTGCTGTGGCTGAGTTTGTGTCTACATAAACTCACTTTATCCCTGCACTAGATTATTAGAACATTAGATTGAGTCACTCTGTATCTCAGTCAGATTCACCGCCTCCAAGATCAGTTTCAAACATATTGGTTGGAGTCATTTACCACCCTCTTCTCCTCCAATGTTGAGATGAACTATCGGCTAGTGAAATACATTGAATGTAACACTTAATTATTTCTTAAAATTCACCCAGACGGTATTATCTCTGTTAAAGGTAATTTTAACCCTGCTAGTACAGGCCTCAAAGAGGCCTTTGTCAAATACAAGACTAGGTTAACTCAAATATTTAATGTGCTAGCAAGAGACACAGCCACCCTCGACTGGTATTTGACAAATAGACCCAAGTTTTTTAATCCTCCAGTTCAGCTTTCTAAGATAGGCCGTAGTGACCATCATGCTACAACATGTTGATGAAACCTTCTACAGAGACAATGCTACCAAAAGCTGTCACGAAAATCATCTGGAAGCAGGATCTACATGAGAGTAGTCTGGCAAGGCTTGGAAAGGATCCCAGGAGTACAAGGAAATTAGGAATCGCGTGCAGAGGACATGTAGATCTTTTAACCCTTTCCTGCTGAATTTTCAGAGCATGTGAACTGAAAACAATAGTGCCTTCTAAAAAATCTTGATTTAGACACTAGGGTTTGGTTAAATCTGTCTAAAAGTATATATTTTTGGAATCCTCATCGTAACTATGGTAACCACAAGACGACAATCAACAGCAAAACAATCTTTTTTCCTCAGAAAATGGTAGAGACATCAGTAAAACTTAAGAATTTTTTAAAATGACTGTATTTCAAGTTGTTTTTATTTCAAACTGTTTACAAAACACCATATTTTTGATTTAGTAACAAAAAACTTCCATATCTTTTGTAGTTATTCCACAGTAACAACAGAAACTTGTATAACTAATTTGCGATTTTTCATTTTTCAAAGGAAAGCCAAACACAACATCAATTCAATCAAAACACAAAGAAAGGTAGGAAATCATAGTTTTATCCTATTTACACTAAAGGTCACCTGTTGCCATGGTAACAATAAATCATTATTTCATCCTCTACCAAGATATAGTTGAGAAATAAAAGTCAGTTGTCTTTCTTTGGCCTCTTTCTCCCACTCTTTTCCCTGGTTTTGGTTGGGTCATCATATGCAAAATCCAACATGGTGTGATACCTGGAAAAACATCTCGGGACACATGGGGCTTTCACAGACTGCGCACTTGAAATTTGTGCGTATTGACTGCAACACAACACAATCTCTTCTTTCATTTGCCTCACCAATTCTCATAGGATAGTGAAATTGTTGCCTGTTGAACCTCATTTTCTCTGGAAGTGGGTTTGATGGTCGACCAGGCTTCTTCACATACGTGCGACCACCAATCAACTGCTCAGCCAGGTTCACTTGAAACTTTAGCTGGGTTCGCTTGGGCTGATGGTGGAGGGGTGTTGCCTGCTCATAAACAAAGGCATTCAAACAACACTGTTCAAGACAGTAGTAAGAAAGGGCTAGGTACCATGTACTTGTCCTAAAATGTTTTTTGTATGTCCCAATTCTTTGGTCACCAATGTCAACACCCCCCATGTTGCTATTATATACCAGCACAATCTCTGAGCAGTCAAACTTCTTATTCTCCCACTTGCCATTTTTCTTGACCTTCCTAGTCACTTTATTGACTTGATTGCCAGTAGGAATTGTTGCAATTAGGTGCACAAGTTTTTTATCTTGCCATGTAACTGCCATTATGTCACCCTTTTGTCGTAAGAGATACTGACCCCGTTCCAAATTCTTGACAGAGGGTTGCTTGTGGTCCATTATGTTCTTTGGGAGCCCCTTTCGATTTTGTTGAACAGTCCCTACAAGCTAAAATTCTTTTCTCTTGCAAGAGAAGAAAAAGTTCAGGGCTGCTATAGTAATTGTCAGTGAAAACCCTGTAGCCCTTGGCTTCATCAGATTCAGCACAACTTGCTGTGTCTGCTTTTGTTCTGCATTGCCGGACCTATTTCTCGTGTAAATGTCGAAATTACAAATTCAGCAGTATCTTTATTAATTGCTTTCCAGACATTACCTTTATAACTTACATTGTTGGAAACACTTTACTACTTATGACCAAAAAAGACTTACTTATAACCACAAAAGGCAGTGGAAAATGGAAGGTCATACAAATCAAATAGTTGGTTTTCTGGGGGTAAAGGTATGTCCCGTGAAGGACGTGGCAAATTTAAGTTACAAATGCAAGCATTGGCTGTGGAAAGAAAAGTGGTTAGCAGCTCTGCTAACGACAAACTTGGATAGATCACAAAGCCGAAAACTGGCTCCTCAGCACCAGTAGCAAACTTCAAAATATGAGACAATTTGACCCCACGTCTTCTGCCACCTGTTTAAAACAGAAAATAAACACGTGACAAATATTAAATTAATTACAGGGAAAGTAAATTGATGATCTCATTGAGAAACACAACACTTTTCCATAGCATTGTGCACTATACCTTTTGGGTTAAGTTATCTTTCTACTGGTCTTTAATCATGCAAAACTACATGGAATTAACCTGTTGTTTGACCAAAATTTGACCAAATTTTTTTGCCATCATAAATTATTGAAATGTGAATGTCCCTTGTTAAAGTAAAACCAATATCATAAATGTTTTGTTTGTCCAGTTTTTTTGCATTGTGGATGTAACACACTCCTACATTTGCTCAAGTGCTTTTGCTATGCTATAAAATAAAAACAACACAGAATTTACATAATTTTTGAAAATATGACTTACTGCCAGTTTCCCTCAGATACTTCATGAACATAGCATAAACTCCATTTTCATATTTCCTATTGTTAGATCTCTCCTCACTAAACGTTGGTTTAAGCAGATTTGCAACGTTTTTAACAGTCAGGCGTTCTGGAGGGCCTGGCCTTAGCATATCCCTTTACACCCCAAGTTTTCTGGGTGAATTTATACCACATTACGACACGTTTTAAACCAATTGCTATTTCTCAACAACCAAACATGTCTGAGGAGTGAAATTTATATCGACACAAACTCTGATAAAAAGTCTACACAATGGATAGTGTTTTACAGATTTTAATTGGTATTCATAGCAACAGGTTACTCCTAATTTGCATACATTTGATAGATTTTCTGTGTAAAAAATTGTATTTCATGATTTCAAAGGCTGCTGAAAGTGGCTATTTTGATCAAATCTATTCCTTTTGTCAATCAAATTGGGCATCAATAATCATTT
>JANCMA020046352.1:0-16260 GCA_024336925.2 Zoanthus solanderi | reverse complement strand
TTCAATGTAAATAGAAATAATTTGAAATACACAAAAAAATTTAACAAAATTTTTAATGAGTAAATAAAGCGATTCCAAATGTGGTTTTTTTTTTTATTACCAACTGAAGGCTAATTAGCATATTTAGCTGGAAGAACAGTACTATTCAAAACTTATAGAAACCATGCAGAGCAGTATAACAATAATAAAAACCACACAAATTAAAGAAGAAATGTTGTTTAATAACAAATTGTCCATTCCACCATTCGTGATGGCTGATCTGGTGAAATATTGGTAGATAAGAATGTCACATCTCGCTTGTTGTGTCATTTGATAAAAAGAATTTTTCCCAATTGTGCTAACTTACCAACATTTTTCTTTACACTAGCGCAAAACAGCATTCCTTTGTGATTGTATGTAACTGAATAGCATGCATACTAAGTGTTATGCATTTCTAAATGCTCTAAAAGTCTAGGACTAGGAAAGAATTGACTCATGGACACCGTAGAGTTCCAGTAGCTCAGTGGTTAGAGCATCCGATTAGAACATGGAGGGCTGTAGGTTCAAATCCCATCTGGGGCTTGGATTTTTTCCGAGTTTCTCCTTGTCTTTAATATCATTATATTTTTATAAAACCAAAAGATTAGTACTTACATTTGAATCTATCTTTGCTTTCTTCAACAGCACATTTCGCTCCTTCTGTTTCTGTATAAGTTCATTCACTGTTTGCAAAAAAATAATGTAAAAAAACTCCTTTTTTCAGTCGTCTTTATGGGTTTAAAATAACATGGTGAATAAAACCTTAAAACATACAAGTACAGCATTTTGGACTCAATAGTTTAATCATGTGTAATTTTATATTTCCAAAAACAGTTAAAGTTGTAATACAAAGTATGGGTTTTTTATTTTCATCGGGCAGTAATTGAAAGGTCTAGTGCAAAAACAGTGTAAGTGATGTTTGATGAAATTCTCAATTCTCACTAAATTATCCCTCTTATCTCTTCATAACTTTTGGGAGAATTTAGCTTTTCATACAAAGTCACATTGTTTTTGTACTAGACAAAAATGACAAAAGAATTTTGATCAAGTTCTCATCTCTCCCTACATTATCCTCATTATCTCTTCATAGCCCTTGGGAGAATTTAGCATTTCATAAAAAGTCACTTTTAAAAGTTGTTTTTGCACTAGACCCTTCAAATATATAAAAACCGGACCAGTCTATCATTACTAAATTCTGCTTTTGACCGGAAAATAATATAGTAGTTACCAGCCTCCCACTGCTCGGCCAAGCTAGGTGAATCCGAAAGTGATTTTTCAAAACTTTAAATGCAAATTACACCATGAAAAAGCTTTGCAATCAAATTGTTTTTTAGCCATTATCATTAGTCAGTAGGATTTAAGGACATTTTATAACATATAAAAAACCCACAACTGATATATATACAGCTTAAATATCATTTAGAGTGTATGGATGTGAATGTATGCAGTCAACTTACTGATGGTGTGTTTCTCCAAAGAAACAAGATTCTTCTATTTGACAGATCAACATTTTTATAAACCCTAAAAAACAGTTAAAATATTGAATAATCTACTGCTGGAAGTCCTAATAAAACAAATAATGAAATAACATGAATGTACTTTACTACTTAAAAGCACTTAACAAATTTATCTAGTACAGAATAGTGCAGAACCAATAATTATTTATAACTGACTTCACAATTAGGGATCTAAACGCTCTCAAGGTCTATCATTATTTTTAATATAACTAAAGGCCCATTTAAATGGATCAAACATGTTATTATCAAACATTATTGGACCAATTTGAACAGCACAATCAAACATGTTGGATAGTGATGGACGGTGTTGGACGATGTTGGATGAAGTTTGACTTTGTTCAAACTTTTCATTCAAAATTGTACAACATTTTTGTTCTCGTGATCAAAAATACACCATAATTTCATTCCTAGTAGTGAAATCCAACATATTGTTTGATGTTGGATTTGTTTGAACACTCCAGCATTCAACACTTTCCAACACTGATCACCACCTAACAATGTTGGATAATGTTTGAGCAACATGTTTGACCTGTTTGAAATGGTCTTAAGAGAACTTTAGTTTTGATCAGAAGTTACGTATACTTTGATTCATTATTGGGACAACTCAAGCCTCTCTCTTATGTAAAGGAGGACTGGGAGAGAACATTAAAGGGAGAGATAATATTATGATATTGAACATTTATTATTTTTCCTTACCAGTCCTCAAATGCAAGGTTAGCAAAGACATCATTGGAGACAGACTGGAGTACAGCCACCTTAAACAACACATTGTAATAAAGATCAAAAACAGCTTTCACTTGTGGATGCAAGTTGTTGAATATTGTTATTCTATGTCATTTGTGATATTTATTGTGTTTCTTACAGACTTTTTTCCAATCACGACTAAAATGCAGGAAGTGTGTTTTTATCAACCTGATGTTCAGAATGTAACTGTGTTGTGGTAATGACTCAGCCACTAAATGTTTGTGCTTTCTAATACTCGTAAATAGACATCTTAACAGACATAAATACAGAATGCTGCTGAAAATAAATAGCAAAACAGTTACTGTTCATCAGCAGGATACCTAAATTGTGTGCGATTCTACAATTGGTTTCGGCTCCATTAAATCCTGAAAATCCGTAAACCTCCCCCTGACAAAATAATTACTGAGTACGGGCCTGACAGGTGTATATTTGTTTACAACAAAGTGGGCATTATGTCTGCATATATACAATCATGAGCCAATACAAGGACAATGTTCTAGACAAGTTTTAGAAACTACAGATATCCCAATTAACCATAAGATATAACCATCACGTGGTTTACCACAACCGGTTTATCACAACTTGAGCTGATTACGTAATACTGCCGGCACTATCAGTCTCTGTCATATACTATACACATGGGTCATAAATTTCAATCTCCAAAAAACAGTCATTGCATTTGTTATTCCTCTATGACGTAGCCCAAGTAAACGCCCTAAGCGCGTCTATTTAATTCTAAAATCACAGTTCAAATCTTTCCGAGTTAGGTTGGAAACAAGAACATGGGTTAAAAAAAAAATTTAACTCTGGGTTTGTGCTACAGCTAATCGGTTGTAGCCAGTGTTGGAAAAGGTTTTCTCAGGTTAATTAAGATGAATACTGCAGCTTAATTGTCCCTTTCAGGGAATAATGGTGAATAAACTCAACTTTACTTTGATAAAGTAATTTGGGTTACTTGGTGTCAAATACTGACACTTACAAGAAATAATACAATATCAACACGTGGGCTAATTTTGCATTTAGCAAAAACCCGAAAAAATACTTCAAAACTTACCTCAGGAATATTAACTGATGCAAATTGCGCAAATTTACGCACGTCCCTTCTAAGTATCAAACATTTTCCTCGACGAACAAAAATATGATGAAAAACCATCAGTCTTTTAAAACAATGTTCAGTCCAAAAATAAAACAAAATAGGGACTTGGCCCCAATCTCTCATGGTCCCAGCTCGAACGAGGGACAAAGTATTTTTGTCGGCCTCTTTCCCATCTTCGGGGACCACAGGCTTCCCAAGATGGTAGTCTTTTATTATCCCTAACGCCGGTGTATTATGGCTTCGCTCGTATGTTGTTAATAAATAGATTTTCATGAGCAAGCTGTCATTCTTGTCATATGGAGGAGACAACTCGACATTTCATCACACGAGTAAAAGGGCATTTAAAAATAGATAAGGCCTCGCACATTAATGATTATTTTTACACAGCTCAGATTTATGTCTAAATGCTCCGAGGATTGTTTTAAAATCATCGATCTCGATCTTACGACCTCAAAATCATAGGCCTCTCTTTACTTCAAGTTAGTTCATTGTCATTGTATTACATTGTTTAGCAAGTCTTATACTATGCAGTGTTTTTGCATTTACATTAACTCTGAGGAAAACAGAGGTTTCTGTCGAAACGTGTCTATAAAATCAAAATTGAGTGTACATGTGTTGTCACTTTCTTGAAAATCTGTAAACTCTCCTTTTCAGTTGTCCTTCTGGCAGTAATTCATACCAAATTTTTCCAGTAACTCAAAATTTCGACAACGAAAAAATCCCTCTAAAACACTTCTAATCACCCCCAAAATACACACATGAGACAAACACAAAGTGAACTCAAGGTAGGTGAAAATTATTTCCAGTATTTTCGTTTAGTTGTTGAAATTTTGACTAAATTTTGTAAGACTTTGTATGGGAAAATTTTAGTATGACTAACTGCCAGCTTGGGATGCCTGTGCAGGACAATCTTTCTCTTAACAGGGCAGAAATTTATTTTTAAATTAAGCATTTAACTCTTAATTTTGAGTGAAACAATTTGGTAAATTATCAGTATAGCTTTTCGCCATAATGTCCAGACAAAAGAATGTTTACGTTTCGGACTGTAGTTGTTCGTCGGAGTGATTGCCAAGTGAAAGATTTTTATTTTACTAATAATAAATTACTATCTTTTTAAATACTTTTATCTTAGTTAGATTTTGAACTCTTCTGATTTCGGATTCCAAATCAAATCTGGATTCCGAATTTCATCATTGTGGATTAGGGATTCCAACAATCAGAATTTGCTGGATTCCGGATTCTGTTACATGGTTCGACTCGAATGCCAATCTTTTCAACCTATAGTCGATTAAACCATGTGCTAAGTATTGGTTTATGCATTACCATAATAAATATACGCTTTAGCTAAGGTGTCGTGCTTATCTCCGCAAACGGTTCCACTGCCGGTACTCAAGCTTAGTTAACGGTCAAAGGCAGTAGTATCCACTCCCGTAGACCCGGCCATGGCTGACCGGACCTCAGTAAGTGCCCATAGCCACACCCATGGCGACGCTCCCACGTGCACGCTGAATTGGTCTACAACTTTTTCCTCCAGTAAAAGGGTCACGCACTGAAGTCTTAACTTGTTATAGAATTATTTTAGAGAGAAATTGCAAAGAACTTTTTTTTTCTCAATCATAAAAAGTTCGTCGGTTGAATTCTTCTTTTTGAAAGAAATCGCGGGTTAATTGCTGAGGCGGAGGTCAACAAGTTAGTCTACCGTAGAAAACAGAGTAGTTGAAAACTATAGAGAATATTCTTTGCAACATTCTTCTAATAAATCTAAGGATATTATGGTTTTCAACAATTCACAACTACTAACAAAAATAAACCTCTTTATTTCACTGTTGGTAGTTCGATAGATTAATGTATTGTTATAACATTTCCATCTTCGGGCTCTCGCATTCAAAGCGGCCGCAATTCAAAGCCAAGATGTAGTTCCACACCTGGAAAATACAGGGTTGCTTTGCCACCAATATGTTTCGCACATGTCCGTTAAATAGTAGGGTGAAGGGATACTCAAGCCTTTTCACAACCCTGGAGTTTCTAGGTTCGAAGCAGCATAGAATCTCAAAATAAAACTTTGTAGATCCTTTCGCCAAATCCACTTTCGACACAGAAATAAATTCGAAGTTCTGGCTTGCATTATAAGACCTTCATTTAAGTTGCAACAAGTGTACAGATTTCAAGAGTGATCGCCATTAATGTCTGCAAGTGTCTTGGAAAGTTACTCTTGGCATTGTCGAAAACTCAAACTCCTCCTTCATTTCCATTTGACCTACTGTAAATAATAATTTCATATATTTATTTTCATTCTTAAACGTCAGTAAGACTCTATGAAAAGCAAAAACTGAGCTGAATAAATTTTACTCTTCAAATCTGGTCTCACTAGAATATTTCTAGGCCAGTTTTGGATTCATTCTTTAAGACCAAAATTATTTTCATGGAAGCGGTACTGGACTTGTTAATACTGAATAAAAATAATAATTGGATAGGGGAAAAATTAAAACCAGCATCATCATCATCTTCTATAGACATAATTATAACATCTGTTAATCTTTGCTAAGGACCTAAAATTCATCATGATTCCTCATCAAAGCTTCTCCAAAGTCCGTAGCCTGACTTCCAACAAAAAGGTCATGCTTTTTAATAATTTCATCTTTTGTCAGCTCTCCATCCTGTTGGCATGTAAAGGAAAATTATGATTAGAATTGATACTCAGGGGTGTAGCCAGGGGGTTCCCCCTGGAATTCCGGAACTGCCCCTCTCACACCATGATCCTTCACTATGTCAATTTTTAGAACAACCTCACTGCGATATTTATCACTGACCAGAGAGTTTTTGGTAATTTGGACTCCTCATCCCCACCCCCTCCTCTCTTAAAAATGCTGGCTACACCCCCTGATAATATGAAATAACAGCATATTATAACAATTTTTCAACGAGTAATTTTGATCACTATCATCATTTTCATCACTATCATCATTTTCATCACTATCATCATTTTCATCATTTCCATTTCCAGATACAGTAACACAATTCATGTCATACTTGGCACCAATGCCATTTGCTACACTGTATGACAATGGTGTCGGTCTCAAGTCCTGCTAAATAAGATCTATCTCCTTGTATTTTTTATGACAGTGTATTTATTAACATTTTATGTAATATAATTTATCTTTATTATTATTTATTGTGTATACTGTAATATATGTTTGTATAGATTTGTTTTATGTGTTATAATCTGTAAATGGTAATTTAATTACAATAAATGATTGATTGATTGATTGATTGGTTGAACTGTTTCCTTCGTTGATTGGCTCAATTTTTTTTCTGGTTCGCTGCCGGAAATTTCAAAATTATTAATATCTATCTTGGGTATAGTAGCAGAAAAGAGTTTTTCTTGTCACGTGCCCAAAACGTATGGTCATATCTGTCCGGAGCATATGCCGAAGCCAAAGTCACTTCGACTACATTTTTCTTATGTACAGATAAGGTAGTAAAATGTGTTGGGTCACACGATTTTCTGAACGAATTTACTCAAATATCTTGAGAGTTAGGTCTGTGAGAATGGTTACCATACGATGCATAGAAATGGGAGATTTTGGTCGTTTCCTGGGAGTTACTCTGTGCAGCAGGCGAAAGAAATTGTCTACCTTTTTATTTAGAATGCACGACAAAAACTGTCCCAAAACCCATCTACATGAAAAGAAATACCAGAATTTACACAAGGTAGGCAGACTACATTTATTTTATCGTCTTTCTTGTGTATTGTGGTGACTATTTGGCAAAAAAGAAAACAATTTTCTCCAGTCTTTCCAGGCACTATCCTCGGCAATTGCTACCGTTCTTTTTGCCTGTCTGGTTTTCTCTATGTACTGCTCTTGCACCTCTTCGGTTCCTTCATTTTGCCACCTCTTAAATGCTTACTTCTTTTCCCTAACTGCTGGCTGCACTTCCTTATTTCACCTCTCTCTGTCTCCTCCCTGTTGTCTCTCAACAGAAGTCCCTTACGGAATTCAACAATGCATTTGAAAAACCAGCATGATCAACATTTGCTCCTTTTATTCTATCAGTCGCTCACTCTTCAAACATTCTTCTCTTGATAGGATCCTTTAGCTTCCAAGGTTTAATTTTATTTTCTACTTTCTACCGAACCCTCTTTTCCCTTCCCCAAATCACTACCTCAGCCTCGAGCAATCTGTGCTGGGTCAAGCACCCCTCCTCGTATCACCTTGCAGTTCTTCATTTTCAATCTTCACGTTCTACACAACACATTATCGAACTGACTTTCATTTCCCTCATTCTTGTATGTGATGAGATGCTCCCACCTCTTTCAATAATATGAGTTCATAACTCTCGGGTTATGCTCTTGACACAGTTCCAGCGTATTTTCCGCTTCTTGGTTTCTCACTCCAAAACTGAAACATCCCTTCACATCCTCAAAACCATCTCATGTTGATTCAATGTGGCAGTTCGTATCACCTGCCACCATCAAAAGATCCTCCTGAGGGACATCATGTATTTTATCTGATAGTTTCTCAAGAAAGTCCATCTTTTCCTCATCAGGCCTACCCTGTTGTGGAGCATATATTGAAAAAACATGAAAAATCTTCCTTCCATGCACCTTTGCAATTTTCATCATTCTATCATCCAATCTTTTAACTTTAATCACCTCCTGTATTTATATATCTAAACCCAATACTGTTTCTGAACACTTCTTAACTGCTAATCACTCTACCTCTGACATGCTTTTAATTTCCATTCAGAAACTCTACTCCGCTCGAGACTCTATTCGCAAGCTAGAGAAGCTTTCCTTATAACCAAAGCTAATACCCTTGAAACGAGACGAAACTTACTAATCTTTAACTTTGCCTTTACGAGGTCTTTTCATTATTATTTTTTTAATTTGTCTACATTTTTTTCCCCATTATTTCACTATTTTGTAATTTCCGTTCGTTTGTATTTTCCGCGGCTATTTGTTTTGCAATTTCCGTTCTACTTCTTATATAAATGTAACTAATTGTAATTCAGTACCATACCTGATGAAGACTAGTATGGCTAGCCGAAATATTGTATTATAAAAGACTTCAAATTCTACGTTGTATTGGCTATTCTTTTTTATTATTGTTTAAAACTTTAGTAGCACCGTTTTCTGGGTGAATCACACTTTTCGGTGAGGCACAATAAATATACTGGCTAGTTGTCTCTTTCATAGTTATGTGAAAAAATGGTAGTAGTGCCGTCATGGGGAGAGAAGGATCATTAACGTTTTGCTCATCACTTTGGGAGGGGGGCCATTAAGTTTGTTGCTGCCTTTAAGAGGTGCTGTATAAAACACGACCCCCCCCCCTCCCCCCAACCCATAAATAATGAACATTCCCTAACCTCCGAAGATCGAAACAATTTAGTTTAACTACATTAACAGTTTTATTTTTTGGCATTATATATTTTTAACAGTTTGAAAGTAGAATCACGATGACCATTCATTTGTGCCGTCGGCTGTTTTTATCCCTGGTAGATAACCTGAATACGCACTTTTTTTATAAGAAATCCAGTTTATAAGAATCACAAGGCTAAGATTTCGGAAATTTTAAGAATGTTTTAAGAATCATACAGAGGCAAGGACTATCCCCTTTCTTTAAAGCTAGTTTTTATATATGGATACATTTAAATGTGCTTTGATCGGTCAAAAGTGACTAAAAGCACCAACTATTTTTCTTTTGTTCTTCTGCCTGCAGAACATATTTTTCTTGCATTGTAAGGACTTACTTCAGCCTCCTCGATTTAGTAAATTTTTAAAAACATACCATTTTACATGGACGCACCTCTGGTTTCACTGCTTCAACAAAATGAGGACCTATTATTTTGAAACTATTATTTAAGAATTATTTTAGAATGATATCGATATCAGCCAATAAGGCTCAAAATGTCAAAATTTTAAGAATCGTGAGGCTGGGGAAAAAAGTACAGTTGTTTTAGAAAGAAAAGTGTGTAATGAAATATGTTTTCTCTCAATTCTATTTAGTCATAATTTTTCATCAGTATCAAATGTAAAAGCAAACAACAAACGTTCCATAAAACTTACTTATTACACAAAAACTAAACCAAAATTTTGTGCATTCATTTTTTTTAACTTTCGGGCTTTAATTTATTCTAATTATTTTCCTGTTTAATGATTCACTTTCAATTGTTAATATACATGAAAATGCTGAGGTGGCACCAGCTGTTCGTGTATTGACGTTTAAACATCTTAAGTTTTTTGGCGCAGTACCCTTCTAATTTTCCCAAAATAGATTTTTCCCACAAGATCAATAAGGATTAATTATGGAGTATTTTTTTGAGCCCTCACTGGAAATTCATGAAGAATATTGACATTTTACTATTGAATTAGTTTACTATTGAATTAGCTATTACAGAAATTTAAAAACAGGAAATTTCACCTTGAACATCATTATGATAATGGTTTTTAAAGATGTATTCAGTTTCAATGCCAATATCAACACATCCATGTCAAAGTAAATTGGGGTTTGCATTTTCTACAGTTTTGAAAGACAGAAAATGTATTACGCATAATATGCTAAGTTATAACTTCGTTAATTAAACATTTTGCCTGTTTTCCTCATAATGACTGTAAATAGTAGAACAAAGAATGATTGGGACTAAAACGTGTTTATATTCAAGTTCAAAACTTTATTTACGTAAAATGTTTTTTTCTGTTTAATTTATATCCACACTTGCAAAGAATTCCTCGCAGCTAAAGATACTAAGACTAACTAAAAGCGATTGTTCTTTTCGTAGTATAATCATAAAATAAATGAAATGATATTCATTGTCGCGTCAGCTTTTTCAGTCTCATTTTCATTTATCTCTCTTTTCACCTTCTTCAACGCTCTGTGTATCTTGAAGTGTCAAAACCTATCATGTTTATCAGATCTTTTCTTTCTTTCTCTTTTCTAAGGTCCTTCCTTGAAAATTATTCGCATCAAATTTGTGTTGTTTTATTTATGATTTTCATCTTATTTAACTAAATTTAAACTCCATAGAGATATTTAAAATAAGAAGTACGAACTACGCTGGACATATAATTAGGGCAGGAAAACATTTTAGTTGTACGTGTGTCATCTCTTTAACACTGTAGATACACATTTTTAAATAAGAACTTAGAAATTAAGACATTTAATTTCAACCTCGATTTTCTAAAAAATGTTTTTCAGCTGTTCAGCTCTTGCGAGCATGTTTTTAAAAGACAAAAGATAAAGATAAATGAGGCTTGTCATTTAATCTACAGGACAGACTAAAAACTCAATACTTGTAACATTTGCACATTTTTTACAGCGATAACATCGGAGAAAAAGCTTTTTTCGTAATTTGGTGCAGAATGCGAAACTAAAGGTTTTCATACCATATTTTGCAAATTTAGCCTTTTTAATGTCACAAATGCATATTTTTTCCCTTGGTATTAAATTTTGGCCACTTTTAACGTTGCTTTCTCATAAAATGATTCCCATGTAAAACAGAAAATATGATTATGGTACCAGGAGGCGTTAATGTATGCATGTTCAAATTATAACCTTGTATCAGCCGAGAACTTTTGTGTTTCTAGAGTTTTCATGCATTCGTATTTTTTCATACATATTAAAGACTCATGTTTTAAAACTGTTCTAGATATTACGTTCTTTTGTTATTTTTAGTCATTATAAAATTGGATTCATCATTTTAATTTGTAATTATAAATTATCACATTATGCAGAATAAAACATTGGCGAAAAAGAACACTTTGAGTCAAAAATATTAATAGAAATTATGAGACAGATAGATCATATTTCGTTTCTTCCCGTATCCCTAATCACTTACTTTAGTCTTTTAGTTTTGATTTTATTGGCGAATCCTGCATTTCCAATATTCGTTCAATTTAAGAACACGTACCTATTTCAGCGGACACCTGCACACATTAAATTTGCACTTCGAATTGAAAATTAAACGGTCATTGACATTGGAATATAATTTTGAAGGGTTGCCCCTGGAATATTCCTCCAGGATTTTCTAGAAGTTTTTAAAAGCAGGAAGTTTTTAAATTGATTTTTATCGGATATTTATTTGGTAATTCGGTTCGAAAGTTACCACAGATAACGACAAAACTGAAAAAATCTAAATCCAAATTTGTGTTTCTCTGTTTATAACAATTAATTCAACCAAAGTTCGATCTCATTAAACAAAAACCAATTTCCTGTCGTACATTACTTGTCACTGTTTTTGGTGACTTAAATTGACAAATGTATTACCATTTAATACCAAATTTTCACTTATTTGAAGCAAGTTAAAAGAACGTTTTTTAGCGAACACGGAGATGTTAATAATCTCTTATGATTTCATTCATTCAGAGTAAAGTCTTTCTTGTTTTGTTTTCAAAAATTTCAAGTGAATAAATAACCAGTCTTTGTTAACCTCAAGATCAAATAATTAAGCTTTCGTTCTTATTTAAAAAAAAAAAAAAAAAGGTCTGATGTGAAAATGGATCAAAATATAAGTGAAAATATAAGTAAATAAAAATCAATTGTGGTTGACGTGCTTGTCAAGTGACAGTTCTTGCAGCAGTTGCCATCAAAACACGCAAACGGCGCATGGCCAATCAGAAAATGATAGTGTCTGATTTGTTATTGACAATCAATATTAAAATCATTTGAGTACGCCGAGTAGAAGCAGCAAAAGAGCGCTAGCATGCTTTCAGTAGCGTTTATTGTTTTTTGGTGGAGCTCCAGTTTTATGGCAGCAGACTATCCCACACCTTACGCTAAAGGTTTGTAAGCATCTACGTCGTATTGTTTTGGATGATAATATTAAGTACATTTTACTAACATTTTTAAACTCTGCATCTCGAGTATAAGAAATTAGTTTTTCACAAGATTTGGGCGTTTATAAATTTGTTGTATTAATGTGGTAAAAAACTACAAGTTTTCACCTTGTTCGTGTGTTGGCAAAAGAGTGGAACGGGCTGTTTAGACGACTCACAATTAAGAAAGTCATGAGTACTGAAGGGAGCAAAATTTGTCAAAGCTTGTTGTCCTAACAATGCATTTTAATCGACACTTTTAAAACTTTATTTGGTTTTACAGAGAGCCTACTGTTATTCTAAGAGGCTTCGCTTCTTTTCTTTTATAGTTGATATAACGCCGAGTTTTTAAGTTGATTCGGAAACAGTACGCATTGAAAATGATCGACTTTTTGGTGTTCCCACCATGTTTATCTTAACGTTTTAAAATCATACAATTAAGTTTTCTTATATGTAATCCCGAATATGTCTAATCATCATTTTGCTTAAGTTGCCTGAGGCTCACGGGATGAGGCTGGTCAACTGACGAGTTCAAATTTTCAAAAAAGCTCACAAGCTTCCTTAAATAGATGCATAATTCGCTATTGACGGGTCAACATACGTTTGCTAATTTCCCGTTATTTGTATAGTCCAGTTATAAACTACTATTTGCTCTGTGTTGTTGGTAATTATTTATTTATAAGCTGCTTGTCCATAGATTCGTTGTTTTTCCCTTTTCCCCGCGAAACCATTGGCTGAAACATCAATTTGAATCACATATCATTTTCTTCTTTTTTGTAATAAAAAAAAAACGAAGTAAAAACTTCTATTTTCGTTTTTAACCATAGACGTCAATTTTATTTGCATACATATTTAAATCCCGCTACATTAGCTATTCTTTTTACATCCGCAAGATTAATCTGCTTGCTTGATATAACTTCTCTAAATTTTGACGCATTAAAAATTGTGAAGCATTCAAAAAACTTAAAGCACTCAGTCTATTTTTTTTTAGCTGGAGCGAAGGCGTCTTACCAAATAAACTCTGATGTGTCGCTGAAAACATGAAAAAGAAAAAAAAAAAACCAGAATCTAACATTTTCAAGGTTTCGTCTTTTAACTGCGGCTGAGTACTTAGTAAGTTAGTTGTTGTTTTGCTCTTCATGTTTGTCGCTTAATATTCAGCACAGACCAAATCAAACTTTCTCGCAAGATAGAAAGCTAACTAGCGGTAAACTAGTTTGAGCTGCGTCGGTGTTTCTAAAGAAACAATTTAGTAATAATGTAAATTCTACACAGTAAAAAAGAGAGAATACGTACTGACGTTTCGGACGTTAGTCCTTCTTCGGAGCAAAGGGACATCTTGTTTCTCGCAAAATGCAACAAGATTTTAAAAAATAACTGAAAGTGTTTAACAGCCTATTATTACACTGACGTTGATATATGCATAAATTTTTGAACTTGGCCTTCAAAAATTTAAACTGATAGTGAACTTAACCAACCTATTTTCGCGTCAAAAAGCTTGAAAACGTTTTCAGATATATTTTTTTATTACAAAGTTAAATATATATTTTCATACATATTGTCGCAACTGAATGACGTAACACTATTTACTAATTGAAGGCAAGTTTCTTGCACTAATCAAAAAAACAAATTTGTTATTCAATCCGTTACTGCTTGTCCAAAACCTTGAAGTTCATATGTTTTTTCAAACAGAATTTAAAAAGCTGCTTTCTATATAAATTTTTTTTTCGACAACGTGAGAGTGAAAATGCTTAAACTTTCATAACATACCCAAGGCTAAATTGTTTCCCTGTTAAGGGCTGTCAAGGCAACATCGCCTAAAGTCGGTTTAAAACTAAGGTGTGAATTTTACATCTATGATCGATTTTGCACCTTCATGTCTCTAAAATGGCAATTATGTGAAGAAAAACAGTTTCTTTTCATTTCATTTATATCAAAAGATAGAAACTTTAGTATAGGACGAAATCAGCGAATAAACAATATATACATAGGTTTGTCAGAAATATATTTGAAGCAGGGTTAGAAGAGCCTCTGAAACCATAAAGCTCATTGTAAGAGATCTCCTTGACAAAAGAAAACACGCATAAACATGAGACTGAACAGAAAAAACATAATTGAAAAAATCATTTTTAAATATCCTAACTAAAGATGCAGCTTTGATAGAATGAGGAAACAAGACAAGGCAAGACAAGAAAAGACAATGTTTTATTTTCCCTAAAATGGGTTTTCTATTTATAGTTGAATAATATAAATAATAAATAAGGAAACTGTCCCCTCGAAATAACTTTGGAGCTAACTAGATCAAGGGGGTCAGATTACAGATATTATTTGCAGTTCGCCGAAGAACACAGACAAAAAAGAAAAAACAATGATGCACGGGTAGAAACATGCAAAGCTTAGACAGAAGGCTCAAGAGGAGGCAGGTTATTACAGGTTTTAGTCTCTTTGTAAAGTATAGTAGGTTATTTACATTTTGTGCGACAGTTTTGAGAACGATAGTCACAAGCAATGCGGGTAGCTTAGCTTCAAAATGCTAATCCGTTCAATCTGACAGTGTCTGAGATTGAGTTGAAATTCTAAGAGGTACTATCCAAAATATCAATCAAACTAAAGATAACAGCATCAAACACTTTTGTATGATACTGAGAAAGCCCTAAATAGTACCGCACTGTATGCAAATTTCTCTTCAGTTCATAAGCATAATAATGGAATTTGATTTTTTGCTTTTCAGAAAGCAAAACATTGGCATTCCTCATTAATAGGACGTCAATTTTTTATCTTCCACCTGGATTATTTTATATTCGTGTGTTAGCTGTTGGTGGAGGAGGGGCTGGCTGTAGACGAACTGTGTTTGCCATAGGACAAGCGAGTTTGCCTGTGGTTGATATCATTCACCTACCAGGTAACAGTTCAATCAACATAACTGTGGGGAGTGGAGGCACCAACCAAAGGGAGAGCACATCCTCTCAATTTGGAAAACATCTGGAGTCTAAGGGAGGAAAACAATGTGAGCCTGATTTTACAAGCTTTTCTCTAAAAACCATCAAAGGAATGGACAAGTTTCGATTGACCAAGATAACAAAAGGTGGACAATATTAAAACTTACTTTAAAAAAACTATATTCGTCGATAGAATTAATTACTATATATTTCAAAACCTTTTTTTAAACTTTTTTTTAAAAAGCTCACCTCATCTTAAGGCCAGACCAATTTAATTTTTTGAAGCACTTTTTTTAAAATTTTTATGGTCTGTTTGTTGGGACAAAAATGCAAAAGAAACCTTGTTCTATGCATGCGCTGGAGAAGCGTGTCCAAACACAAACGGCTACTTAAATTTTAATTAATGATGTGTTACATCCGTATAAACTTTTTTTCCAATAATTATCCATCACTCCAAATTAAAAAAGAACTGCTTTTAATCACAAGCTCAATGACACAGACTTTAATTAGATACTTTATTTTTATATTATTATCCTTTCAATGTATTTTATTCTTTCGACTCTTTTATTGCCAGCATTCTAATGTGATCCTAAAAGCTTGTCTTTCAACTGGCTTTCTACTTTGTCTTAATTTGAATTGATTAAATTAAAACAAAAAGCGTCTTGCTATGCTGCATTTGAACTCGAGATTTCCTACCAAAACGGCGTCTTTTAGGATACAACACTTAACAAAGTTGATGACTGCAGTCACCGGATTTATTTTTTCTTTCTTTTTAATGGGATTTTGGATTTATTTTTGTTCCAACAAAATCCGTTTAATAGTAATCTAAACTTTAATGTGTGTTTGCCACAAGATGTTATGTTAAGGTAAAAGAGCGGATGAAAAAGTTTATAATAGCATAATATCAAAAGCTACCAATATTTTGAGTAAAAACAATTTATAAATTTTGAAAACTAATACACCTTGGAGTGGTCACACAAATTCTGCACACCGTTAGCGATGTCCCGTATAGAAACAGAGTTTATAATAGCATAATATCAAAAGCTACCAATATTTGGAGTAAAAACAATTTATAAATTTTGAAAACTAATACACCTTGGAGTGGTCACACAAATTCTGCACACCGTTAGCGAT
>JANCMA020046260.1:0-16260 GCA_024336925.2 Zoanthus solanderi | reverse complement strand
CGGATTAGTCCTTTAAGTCAAATATGTAATTTCAAAACTTTTGAATTGTTAATAAAGAATGTTAATAAAGAATGTTAAAGAATACTAACATCTAGTCAAGCAGTACAAAAGAAGCGTCCTTTATAGTGGAACAAAAATCGGTCTCGAAATGACATTTGCCAGCTGTATGATTAGTTCTTTCTTGCCACTAGCTATAACAACGGAAACAAAAAACAAAAACTTCTGTTTTCTGACTTAATTTCATTAAAAAGAAGAGTAAAAAGATGGGTTTTAGCCTAGTGAAAACAACCAGTGATATTCTCTTCTTAGAACCTGAAATGTTTCTAGAATTCTCTGTGAAGATTAACAAGAAAGAATATTAACATATTCTAAATATCCTTTGGAATAATCACATCACTCATGTTATCTTGCCGTAGTTCGGACACTTTGGATACTTCTTGAAAACAATCCGCCGGTACCACTACACCAGCTCAAAACGCGATCTAGCCCACATCATCCACCGAGAAGCGGTATGTCAATGACGGTTAACAAGCCGTCGAATTCTCATTTTTTTAGTTAATTAAGAAGTTGAAATAACTATGGATTAACCTTAGCAAGACGTGAAGAGCTTATCTAAAATTGTCAGTTTTCTTTGTGTCTATTTTAAGTTTTAATATGAATCAAGATTCGTTATATAGGTACGGCATTCTCAATATAATTGTTTAGTACATAAACCGACTAAACGAATCTGTGGTTTATGGATAAGTTAACCACAGTTAACTGTTCTAGTCACTTATAGAAATAAAATAAGCGGTTCTATTAAAAGTTTATTCTGTTTAAGATGTGAAAATTATAAATAAACTCTTTATTACAAAACAAAAACTGTAGCGAGATGTGAAAAACTGATCATGGTCGTAAACTTTAATTAGTCAAAGTTTCTGCTTGTTAATCCATATAAATACGTCATCATAGAAGATGGAGGAAGTGGAATGAAAAAGCAGCATGAATGAAATGAAAACTTCTGTTTTGTTCAGATACCTTTACTTCTAAAATGCTTGAAAATCATGACACATTACGTGAGCAGTCGTCGATAATACAGTTTACACACTGTATATTGCATTTTTGAAACCATTTCCATACGTTTTAGTCAAGTCGGTTTTTCGTTTTTATTGAACAAAAAATTTATCAAATATTTATCCATCTGCTAATGGAATGCAACACAAAAACCCGAAAAAATCTTTCAAAAAGTTAATTTAATTGTGGTTAGCTATTTTTCAACACAAACCGGAATCATTTTCAATTGAAACGGAAATTTTAAAACGGCGACCAAAAACACTTTATTTATTTGTTATTTGAATAAAAGTTATTGATAACTAATCATTATTTCATCAAACTCTCGGCTGTTTTTGTGTATATATTATGACTTATGACATAACAATGTCGAATCTTTATCATTGTACATTCCGATGATGTCTAGTTTAAACCTTTTATTTTTATGAAAAGAAAGCATCGTTTTGAAATGAATAACGTTAAGCGCTGCAAAATGTATCTACATCCATTGATGTCAATATTGTGATTGTCGAGCGATTGCGGGGGCAGTCTGAAAGGAAGTATAAACAATGGACTTTATATAATGAAGAAAACTGGAAATAAATGTGTTTTCCACAGTATTCTCAGGGGATAAAATTTACTATTTCAACTCCATGGTATTGCTGACAGCTCATAGCGCCGTTTTGGTAGCAGAGCTTTTATATCTCGTGACGAGGTAAGTACGAGTTTGAAGTTTTACCACAACTGAAATATTATTAAGATTTAAAATATTAAAATATTTTAAACTCGTCCAGTAATTGTTTTCAAAGCTTTACAGTTGAAATTTTGAATGTTTTTTGTAATGTTGAAAATATTTGAAATATTTTTTCCAATAGCAGTATTTAATTTTCAGCTGGCTGTGAGAGAATTTCTTGACTGTAAACTGAAATAAGAAAACCTATACATACAAACTCACTATCATCAGAGTGTTAAAACATTTCTGTAACAGTACAAAATTTGAAATGTTTGTTTTGACTTTCTTCAATCAGTGACTTCGAGTGTTTATCAAATACTCGCCATAATGACGAGGACATAAGAATTTTTCTAGCTCTTTTTAGTAAATTGTGTTAAGTTTTTTTTTTCAAGGAATGAAGTGTATTTTTGCGGGGTCGAAGTCCATACTTTAGTCATTTAAACATATGACTCAGCGTTACAGCTGAAGTGTGCTGGACTAAAAGATCGATATTAAACCTAATATGTTAAAACTACATTTTGATCTCAAAAGACATTGTATAGTTGTAATACCATGAACAAAGTTGAAAATATTTAAATTTTCTCACGTTGGGATCATACCCCAACAAACACGAGTCTTTTGTGTTATACTATAGAAACTAGTTAGTACTGCCGGGGTGGCTTTATAAGTCTTCAAACAAACCGAACAGATTAGGATAGTCGAGGGTAATCAAGTGGCCATTATATTTTAAGGTCCTTTAGCTGATTAAACGTTTCTTGCCATGCAAAGGGGGTTGAGGAGGGCTTATAAAATAGACTGTTTATAAAACAATTTATTCTTGTCTTGTTTTATGATTCAATATATCTAAAGTAGATGTCACAAAACAAAAAACACGCGCAAGAAATCAAAAAAGTTTCCTTTAATGAATGAGCACGAAAGCTAAGTGTCTGGGCTCGACACAACGTGTCTTTTACAGAATCTCCAGTAAAGACACGTTTATTGTTTGAGTTTAAAAAATTTAGGCAACCAAATGTCACCAAAAACTCGGCAAAAAACCACTGAAAAGAAATAAACACACATCTTTAAAGGATAAAAGCCTTTATTTTTGCTATTGAGCTATTACTCTCTTGTATTATACGATTGTTGGAGGTAAAAAAATTTGAGTTTTCAAGTTTAATTTTTTTTGTAACGTAAGTTTTCAGTAATATGGAAGGTAAAATAAGAAAATCGTTTTCCATATTTCAAGTTCAAGTTGTTCTCGTCGGTAATCAGTTCAATCAATGAACATTCGATTCATTCTTCTATCAGTTTGATTTATCGTGATACGTATATCTGTTTTAACTTTAAGGCGGAAGCAGGTTGAGGTATGCCAAAGAGCAAATACAATAAAATTAGTAAAATATTTGATAATGTAATTAGACAAAAATACGTCCAATGATATAAAAGCAGTCTAAATAGAAACCTGCCTGGATTCAGTTGAATGATCGAAATATCGTAATCTTTGACTTAAGTTGAGATTGTAACAGAAATTCGGCACTTTAAAATTGCCAAAAGTCGTGCAAGTACTTACTGAATTAGCCGACAAATCTGAAAAGGCAATTTCCCAGAAAAAAAAAGAATTATAATGACCATGATCAAGATTTGCATTCACTGGAATCAGTTATTACGCTGTATGCTAGTCGTGACTTGTTATCAAAATTTCTGTGAGTTTCTTAGCTCTACCAATAATTTCAAACTTAAATAATTCTCATGGCGATTCTTAGTAAAAAAATTTCAAATTTTAGCAAAATTACTCTTATAAAGCATTTCTCAAAACAAATACAGAAACGAATTAAAAAAATACATAGAAAGGTACAGAAAAACCGCAAGTTCTACAAACTTGATTTTGCCCTTTATTGGATGCCGACGAATATAGTTTCTGTTCATTACGGGAACGCACGCAATAAAATATTTTCAAAGTGCTGAAATAAAATCTGACCCCCCAGGTGATTCTTACATAATTCTTAAGTTCCAGGGGATTTTGAGCCACATGATTCTTACAAACCGGATCCTTATAAACCGAGTGCAGTCTTTTATCATTATTTCTTACATTTTTAAAGTATCGAGGAAGGGTGCATACAATATCCCCCAAAAAATAGACCAAACCAACAATGACTCAAAACATAGCATATTCAATCTCTTCTTACTAGGCTCAAAACAACATTGTAGAACGGAGAGGTTTATTTCATTTCTGATTAGCAACAAGAAGTATAATATATGTAGACTTCGTACGTCAATTTAATCAAAAGTTCAGTCAGTTGCGTGTACACGCTATCATCGCCGCGTCGGGCGACCTGTAGCATATACGTCATAACGAACAATAAAAGAAACTTTTATTTTTAAAAACACACTCTAGTAGTTGGCTTTTATCGATTGTTTTCTTTAATTCGTGGTTCGCAAGGTCATTATTTAACAAAATACTCTGTGGGTGACGAAATAAAACAGCAATATATTCGAAAGATCTAATCACCTCCCATATCCGTCTTTAACTATGTTGGCAAGAGTAATTTGAAGAAATTGCAAAGACAATGAAGAACTTAAATAATTACTCAAGCCGAACTACAGGGCAGGCTTAATTTTTTTGTCACCACATTTCTTAGCAGTATTAAGAACTTCAAGTTTTCATACATTGCGTTCAGAATCAGAAGGATTAAATTGCAGTTATTCCAAGAGTTATTTGTGCATGCTACTTGTATGTCATAACGAAAGAAAAGTAAATTCGTGTTCGAATAAACAGTTTACTACAAATCAATTTTTTAGTGATTCCTGATTTGAGAACAAAATTATGTTAAGGATCGCAAAAATTAGTTTTACATTCTTCAAATACTCCGTGAGTGAAAAATTACAAATATGCGAAACATGTTTGATAAATACCGTCACTTCCGCCGTAACTGCGTTGGTTATGGTTAAAAAAGTTGACGAAAAGAACAACAAATGTTTCAAAAATGACTAAAGACTTAAGTGTAAAATAGAAAGATTTCATTACATTTCAGAGCAATATAAACCTATATTTGCTTAGGTTCAGTTGTAATGGCGTAAGTTACCTGTGGATCATCTCTAATGAACATTTCTCACCTATGTACAAACCATTATCTCTTATCAACTCGGTCTTAATGGTTGGTGATTCGAAACAAAATTGTGGCTCTGTTTCATATTCTTTTAATGCTCTGTTCCATACAATACAATCATACGAAAGATCTTATAATAAAGGAACTCTTGAAGCGACACGCTGAGTTCTAACAGAGCGTTATATTATATATACAGAATAAGACGGACATTTATAGGTCGTAAACTGTGTGTTAATCGTAAAACTAGAAGTTTCTAATTGAAAGTGAAGGGCTGCGAGTTGAAACGAAGGTGTTTCATTATAATATGAGACAGTGAGATAAAATGGATCAGTAATATATACTGCTTTAATGTTCGAAATTTGTATCACCTGGTCGTCGAAAAAGGTTTCTGGAGCCATTAATCATTGCGCTGAAATTTGATCCAAAAGAAAACTTGATTTAACAGACCATGAGTCGCTTGAAGTATAAATATAATTTCAAGCAATTCAAAGCTATTTTGGGCTAATTTGCAAAGATTTACTAAACTCCGTATTTTCCCATACAGTTTACTGAAAATTTTATGAAGATTCCAAAGTCAGATTTTATAAACTGTTCAAACAGATCCCGAGTCGCTCAGTAGCTCTAGTTTTGAAAGAGTCATGAAAGATCAGTATTTTCAATACATTTTACTGCAAATGAAAATGAAACTTTCATTCAGATTAATGGACCTTTTTAACAGATCATTAAGCGCTTGGGTATAAATAACATTACATGCATGCATATTATTGTAAATACATTTTCATGAATCGCTCGAATATAAATAACACGTCTAGTCGCAATTCCAAGCTATAAGTTTTTTAAAAACTAATTTTCAGAATGATGTAGCCTATTATACTAGTGCCCAAGCCTACTCGGAAAAATTGAACACTGCTTGCTCGCAACAATAGCAAACAATAAATGGTTCAACTTCGTGACTATTTAAACTCGTTTTTTTTTTTTAAAAGAAAAGACATAAAGGAAGGCATCGCGCGAAAAACCAAAAGCTGAGGAAAGAGCCCCGGGAACGAGTTTAGTTTTGCGTCATTATTCACATCAGAGCCGACAAAACTTACGATTCTGGATTACCGCTTTGTATAATATACAGTAAATGTGAATCCCCCTTCTTCAATATTTCAAAACATTGAGTTAAGAAGCATAAAAAAGTAAAAACTTTAAAATATTATATCTCCGCACTCAGTTAGATAGAATTTAAATTCGTAAGCAAATAAAAACAGGAACTTTGGCCTTGGGTTTCTAATGAGACTAATATTGTTCATTGTTCAATGAAAATATTGAACAGTTATAACGACTAGCAACTAAAAACATCCCGAGCCAAACAAATCTGAGAAATCAAAAGCGACTTTTATGCCGAGGTTGACTTCGATAAAGAATGAATTCGATAAAGACTGAATGTCATTTCTTTCTTTTAGCTTTTCTGAGAGATTGGTTATTTTGCCATAGCTTCATTTATATAACCAACGTTCTTAAGAAGTTAACGCCTTTACAAGTTTTATCAAGATCAAAGGAAGTTTTGGAAAGAAAAACAGCGGAAGGAGATTCCATTTTGCCACAAGCAAATTATTAAACTCAATTGTTGTCGAAAGAGTCTGTAAGCGATGATATGAACTGATATGCGATCGTATTCAGATGAAATATTGAAAGCTTTTCCCAGAAAATAAATTTTAAGGCAACTTGTCTGATCCTGCACTTTTTATGGTGTTAGTTAAGACTAAATCTATAGAATGAATACATTAGACGATGAACATGGCAGCTGAACTACAAAAGCTTATTTTTTTTGTGAACGAGATCTAAAATATATTTTGACTAATACACAAACAAACGCGCGAAGGAAGTAACATTATCGTTTGTATTTAACTTTTAAAACATGCAATTTTGAGAATTAAAAAAAGAATTAACTATCTGGAGTTCTTCTAGTTTCGTTTTATTGCGAGTAACCGTTACTCAAAGAGACTGTCATTTACTAGTTACTCCCTCAAACAGCGAGGACTATCACATGCATTGCCTACTTATTTCTGTTAAAGTACAATTTCTTTTAGCTCTCCGCACACGTCTTGTGTAATTCGTGACAAAAAATATCACATGTTTGATATTAACTTTACCTGTCACGAGTTATACCGAAGTAGCATAAATATTCCACGTACAATAGGAGATTTTCTAGATCAAACTTGTCACGAATAACAAGTGCGCGCTCAAAGTTCGCCAGTGTGCGCCGAGCTTAAATACGTGTCGCTTTAGCACTACACATTATGTTATTTGAATTAAGGAACTTTTAACATTTAAAATCCATAAGCTTAGACAGACGAAAACGTTTGTGTACAAAGTCTTTACGCTTCAAAATCAAACAAAACCGCCAATTTAAAAAAAGGGTTTAATCCGTTTTGAAACGAATCCGTTTTTAAAGCTTATTTCTTTCACAGCCATCGAAGTTGAGTGGTCTCAATGCTATTTAAAATAGCTAAAAACATGTTGTTTGGTATTAACGTCAAATAAATTCTACTAACAATTTGCATAGCTAATAACTTGGTTTGCAGGGATATAAATACAACAAGTGACAAAATCACGAACGGATAAACAAGTGACATTTAGGAAAATTTATCACGAGCGGTATTATACCAAATACCATGCACGTACAAATTATGCCGCATTTGTTAATGCAATTTCAATTTAAGCCTAAAAATATTCTGTTACTCTTTCTGTTAATTTCACCACGCGTCTTTGATGAACTTTGCAACATGTAAACCAAAAGTGTTTTTCAAAATTAATCTTTTTCCCATGGTATTTATGTTTTTGAAGTATTTTAAAATTCTTGAATTTCTTGAGCCTAAAAACATAGAAATCTTTCCACAGACTCAACTAGTAGTTTATGTGCAGCCCACAAATTAATTGCGATATGTTTTAGTTTTTCATCTGCCGATGCTTTTAATATCGGCATTAGCCAATTAGATCGCAGCTTTCCTCATTGCATACTTTTTTAAAATGGCTTCTACGAAAAATGTCAGCTGACAGTGAATAAATTAGCCAATCACAGATTGCAGAGTTCCTGCTACTTGGTGACTCTAAAAAGTACTACACTTTTGCTTTCAAATATTGGATTATAAAACAAAACTTAATGGTGTATTGTATTTCTTAGCATTAATAGTATGGATTAAAGGTAAAATAACAAACTTAGTGGGTTTGACTATCCAGTTGCTATTTATCAAAACTAGTTAGTATTGTTGACTCCTACACTATACTTAAGCTGATGGTCATAAATTAAGTTGTCTAAATTACGTCTACTATGGCTTCTTAAAAACTATTCAACAAATTTCTAGATAGCGTATCTTACATCTTTGGGATCATTAAATTAATTGCGTTTCATTCATTTATAAATATTTTAACTGATAAGATAAGATATTTCTGTCCCACGTGTATGAATCTTTTATGATTATATACTTAGTATAAGAAGGAGTATTGCCCAGATATACAGCCTCAGCTGTATAATATAATAAGTTGTATCAATGCAAGTGCTTTTTAACTATAGTTTGAATTTAGTATTTGGATAACGAAATAAAACCCGAAATTACAAAACCCTACTGTTTTATTAAATAACACAAAAAAATGAAAATAGATAAACGTTACTCGGAGAAGATCGCGAAAACATGCATTACGTTTTGCTAGTCAGTACAGCTTGTTTTCAAACGCTGCTTTAGAATTTTGTGATTTTCAGTAACTTTTATCAATTTAAAAACAATAATATTTTTGTTTGTCACCGACTTTTTGAGGAAAGTAGATAAATATGTTTTAGATTAGAAAGGCCATTTTCAAGTATAGCCTTTATTAGTTTTTTACTCGTAAATTTGAAAGCAATTTATTATTGAAAACGTCTTAAGTTCAAAGGAAACAACACATAATAATGTTATATTAATTTCTTTAACAATCCTTTCTTGTTTTTAAGTCAAGGGCATATTTTTTCGAATTTTGATCCTACGCACAAGGTTAATTAGTAAGAACCCGGCAACGCCAAATGCAATCAAACTGATTTATTCCCACACAATTCCGGAGCTAAACACTAACTTCTAGAACTAACTAGAGTATCTCTTCTTCCCCACCGAAGTCTCCTACGACAATCGAGCAGATGTAGGTTTTAGCCTGAATGGGATAATTAAGTAAAGTCTATAATAAAGAATGTCATAAAGATGCGGGAAAGTTATGCACTGTTTTTTTTTTCTTAGAAACAGGATAAAAGGTGTCTCGTGGTGAAATACACTACATTGATCGAGTCTAACTCAGAGGATGAAGTTCTGTTGCATCGCAGTCGTTCTGACGGTTTTGTCAACAAGTTACATGTTGTTCAGGTATCTTTTCTTGCCTTTTAAGGACGCATAAATATAAAAGTCATTACAAAAATCTAGTAAATTCATATACAGTATTTTAAAAGTGTTTGTTATAGATGAAAATCTGTTCCTGTTGCACGTCTTAACGTTCTTGTAAATTTCTTACTTAAAATCTTTTATTTCTTTATCTCACAGAGATTTTCTCATTAGTGAGCAATGTTTTATCACTTGGTCACAATTTACACCAACTGTTCATGTCTAATTCCTTTAATGAACTATAGAGGGCAGTTTGGGTGGAAGATAATCTTTATTGTAAAGGAAAAATCATTATAAGGGCCGTTCAGTATTTACGCCTCAGGTTGTCACCGATGAGAAATAGAACTTCGATGCTAAATTTTCTTCAGTGCTACCGAACTTTGAACTGAGTTTAAAAAAATACCCAACCAACCTGATAGGTTTGTGTTCTTACTGCATTAAAAAATAAAACCAGACTGAAAGGCACGATATAAAACCACATGGCTCTGCCCTCCCCCGGCATCATATGTCTAAATTTTCAACTGCGATATTTATTTTTTATCATGGAAATTTTGAATTACCTAACTTTTTGGTGAGTCAAAACTTAAATTACCCAACCCATTTCTCATTTTCGGTGGAAGATAATCTTTACTGTAAAGGAAAAATTATTATAAGGGCCGTTCAGTATTTACGCCTCAGGTTGCCACCGATGAGAAATAGAACTTTGATGCTAAATTTTTTTCAGTGCTACCGAACCTTGAACTGAGTTTAAAAAAATACCCAACCAACCTGACAGGTTCGTGTTCTTACTGCATTAAAAAATAAAACCAGATAGACTGAAAGGCACGATATAAAACCACATGGCTCCGCCCTCCCCCACATCATATGTCTAAATTTTCAATTGTGATATCAATTTTCTATCATAGAAATTTTGAATTATAGGCCAACCTTTTGGTGAGTCAATACTTAAATTACCCAACCATTTTCCTTCGGTGCCCACCTGCGGAATAGATTCTGTAGGGTCGCTAAGAAACTGTTGTTACATGTATAATTTTGGGTTTTTTTTTCAGTTACATTATAATTGTTGCTTATTGTGATCGAGCATTGAAATCCTGCTACTGTTTAACGATATCAAACCTAAAGTTCAAAAAAAATACAAGTGACTTCTTGAATACGTTAAAACAATTAAAATACTACCGAAGTATTTTTAGGTAATAATTCTTAGGAAACGTTTAGAAGAGAAATGAGTTGGTCAATTCATGTAACCGCCACCTGGAGTAGCCGAGTTGGTAAGTTGCGGAGCTGTTGTTGCGGAGTACATAGAATTTGTGCTCCCGTGGGCCAGGCGTTAAACGTCTTTTAATTTGGCGGGGATTAGGCGGGGTTGTACAGTTTTGATAAAAAGCCGCAGAAGAGCCTGAAAGATAGTTTTTCACCGCCATAGCAAACATCCTAATCTTTTTTTTTTCGTTGTGCGTGATATAAAGTACCAGAGGACAGTGGGCTTTGTTCTGACATTAGTATAGAACAGAAAGGCAGGAGATCAAGGAAGAGATGAGTTTGTGAGTTGCAGGAGGTAACAGAAGGGAAAACATTTTTAAAAATAGAATTTATAGCATGGCTGGAATGCTCCCCGCATAGCGGGCCATCAGTATAGGTGAAATAAGCAGTGTTTAGAAACCCCGAAAATCTAATCGCCATTGAATAATCTTTTGTCTTTAAGAACTTACAAACTAAAAGCATTATTTTTCTCATTCTGATCTTTTGCAGAATAATGACTTGAATATGTTTTCAGTACAATCGGTTATTTCACGAAATTTAGTTTATATTTGATATTCAGTATAAATTCAAGTTTACTTGCTAATTTGTCTTGTTGTGTTATGCTAATGACTATTCGATTGTCACAAATGCGAAGTGGAGAAAACAAGAAGTGTTTGAAAGTTGAGCTGAAATTTTCATTGTTCGGTATACATTTGTCAGTGTAAAGCAGAAAGTTTGGGGGTCCCTACATGTCTTCTGTTCAGAAACTATTTGTCTTATGATAAACGAGAGTTGCCAAGAAGATATTGACCTAACTTTAAACCTTACTTTTAAAAACCACATTTTATTTGCCCATATTAAAATAGATATCTGAACAAACATAACTAGAATGCTGCTGAAAAAAATAGCAAGACAGTTACTGTTCATCAGCAGGATGCCTAAATTGTGTGCAATACAGGCGATTTTGAACACTTTTAAGAAATAATAACTTTTTTACCATAACATCAGACCGGAAATACCTAGAATTTTACAACATGTTAAAAACCTAGTCGATGCTGAGAAATCAGATATGGCGGAGAGGAGCTAGTTTTGTACAGTGCCGAAAATCATTAGAATAGCGTTTCTCGTCAAGAGTGTTGTCGAAACATGAAGGTGAACGAGAGTTGTAAAGAATTTAACGAGGTGTGAACGCATCTGCCAGCACGCATGCGCGGCACATAAGCTGGACAAACAAATTAGCTTTCAAACAAACTTCCACGCACAATTCTAAAAATGTTTGTTAATGCCAAAAGACAAAGGAGTAGGCGGTAAAAATATATAGAGCAAGAATTTAAACTACCAACGTAACAGTCCTTGTTTATTACAGGCTTCTTAATCGCATTGTGTCTTTTCAGCTAAAAACAAAGTGTCTTCTTCGGTTGTACAAACACTTTGGGTTATGAAATGAATAGCAATCTTGCTAAGAGTATGAAGCATTACAACGATTTTCACGCTGTTAAGTGTAATTTCGTTTATTTTCAGTGAATGCTTGATACACAAAGATGAAGAGATGGCACTAGAAGAACTTCTTACCCTAAAACTACCAAGCAACGGTCATCAGGGAAGAAACAAAAGGTTTGTGTAACAATGAATTGCTAATTACTCGTGTTTCGAAGAAAACGCTTCAGTTATAAGTTGTGTTTTCGTATTTTTGTTTGTTTCCACATTCTGCCAGAAATCAGTCTCGTCCCAGGGCCAATATAATGAAGTCCGCCCAGATCACCCTGGGTACGAGTCACTGCAATCTGATTTTAGTAAATTCACTGATATAAAATTTAATATACATTTTTTTCATTCCAAATTTTTTAGGCAACGTTTTTTTCTTAGAAAGATATAAAACGTATGAAAGATACAGCTTATTTAATATACTAACAAAAATGTTTTATGTATTTAAAAACTCAAATATTGTAATTACAGGCGCTGCTGCCTTATGAAAGTAATTAGGCTGAACAGAATACATAATCATTTCACTTTTGAAGTTCGCATTTCAAAATCCCAAAAGCAAGACTTAAGAAAATGAGTTCTATATTTCTTACTGAAGAAAATGACGTTTGAATGAATTCTATCCGTAAAATGATTGATTAAAAGTTATAAATTTCGTTCCGACTTACAAAGTCACACATTTTCAGTTCCACGTTGCAATTTTTTCACTTTAGAAAGAAGTTATATATAATTTATACTGATGAAAATGACATTCAAATGAAGTTTATATAGTAAGAAATACTGTGTGTACCCTAGTTTGCATATTAGACTGAAAAATGGCATTCAGAGCCTAAAAACAAATGAGAACAAAAACATGCTTTCATATAACGTATCCGACCTGGTTAAACTTGAGATACGTTATTCATGTTTTGGATCGCATTATTTTGCAAAATTTTCTAAAAGCTTCATAAAATTTGAAGTGCGCTACAGAGTCAGAAAGCCCGAGTTTAAGCAGCTATGCTTCTATTTTGTCTTGTGTTATGCTGATGATAATTCGATTGTCACAAATATGGATCGGAGTGGAGAGGAACAGAGGTGTTTAAAAGTTGAGCTAGATTCTTGAATATCATGAAATTATGAACCCTTCAGTTTGGCAAGAACGATTTTTACAGTTCGGTATACATTTGTCAGTGTGAAGCAGAAAGTTTGGGGGTCCCTGCATGCCTTCAGTACGGAAACTATTTGTCTTATGATACTACAAGAGTAGCCTGCAACGCAGACGAACTAAACACTGTTAAGTACGTCTGCTAATCAGTGTAACGTTTCGTGTATTGGACCTCCCACGAAGTACTGAAATTCGAGTAGTCAAAATTTGGTTTTTTCTCCATAAATAAGTAATTTGTCCGAAAAAAAATCTAATCGGAAATGCACCTGTTTTGATTATCCAATGAAATTTTGCGTTGTATGCTATATTTATGCAACTAAACAAATTTGACTACCCGAATTTGAGTACTTCGTGGGAGGTCCAATACACGAAACGTTGCGCTTATTAGCAGACAAACTTTACAGTGTTTTGTTCGGCTCAGTTCATCTGTGTTGCAGGCTACTACGAGAGTTGCCGAAACTATATTCACCTACCTGAAATCTTACTTTTAAAAACCACATTTTATTTGCCCGTATTACAGGGATGTTGAACATTTAGGGAGAAATGAAAATATTGTAATACTTACTCGAACAACTGACTTTTAACTCTTTATGTTGCAACTGTACATGTGTTCTTGGTTTTCACACAATCTGAAGAGACACACCAGACAATAGACTAGCGGCCATGTTGGTGTCCCAAACAAAAGAAATAATCAAAATTGTTTTGGAGTACACCATCATGGCCGCCATGACGTCAGGGCAATTTTTAAAACAAACCTTTTGGGTATAGTATACAATACGCTTCAGATCGCAAGATCGAAAATTTAATTTTACATGTGAACTCTCATGTCATTTATCTTTCTTGTTAGAGTGAAAAGTCGAATAACTGGAAGAGAATGGGGTGTTATGTTACTTTTACCGGATTTCAGTTCGCGCGTGCTTTTAAACTACGATTTGCAATTTTTTCGAAATACCGAGTAACCCTGCATGATTAATCCTGAGTAACCCCAATAACCCTTGGTTACTGAGTAGAACTGATGATGTGAAAGTACGCAAGTCTCACTCTTACAGTTACTCTCATTGGATATCAAGTTTTGTTTGTTTGATTGGAGCTCACATAAATATCAGAAGAGGCAAAAGTCGGTTTCGTAAAGGTTCGGAAACTCCATCTGCATAAACTTCTTTGATGGAGGTTGTTTGAAAAATTTGATCCATGCCCCAACTGATCATGAGCGAGTAAGTGAACAGCATTTGTAAGAGCTAAGAGCTTCTCTCCTGAAGCTAATCATATACATGAAAAAAATTACTTGATTATGATTGGTCAATAGCAGTGCAAGTACTTTGTAATTCTGTGCAAAAATGTGTAATTTCGTGCAATTACAATCTCAAAGCTAATAAGTCAATCAAATTTCTATGACAACGATGAAAGCATGAATTGTACGCGCACGCATGCATTGCCACAAATTAATAAGCCAATCAAAATGCAGAAGTGTCTTTGACAACGATGGAGACATGTCGAATTGTCCATGCACGTATGAATTGTCACGTCATTTTCACGTTTTGCTTTTTTACCGTCATTTTACTATAATTTTTTCATGTGCATGATTAACAAGTAATTGAACCTTTTACTTGTTCAATATGGAATTAATTTGCACTTAAGTGTTTTAAAAAGCTCAAACTGCAAAACAAAATTTGATAATTTTTAAAACACACTCGAGCAAATTAATTCCATATTAAGAAAATAACCAGCGGTAAACTAGTGTGAACTGCGTCGATGTTTCTAAAGAAACAATTTAGTGATAAATATATAAATTCTACAACTATGAAAAGAGAAAACTTACTGACGTTTCGGACGTTAGTCCTTCATCGGAGTAAAGGAGGACTATCGTCCGACGAAGGACTAACGTCCGAAACCTCAGTAAGTTTTCTCTTTTTATACGGTGTAGAATGTACATATTTATCATTATAAAAAAAGAAAAGGTTCGATTACATACTAACTTATTAAATAAAACAAATAATTTCAGTTCAAAAAAAATTTTTTTTTTTCATTTTCAAGGATATCGACTCTTATTAGAAGAATAAAAGGTGACAAAGATCTGAGCTACGAGACGATTTGGTCCAATGGCAGTCGCACCTTTACTGTTGTTAGGGTGAGAAGAGTCAAAAAGGATGATGTTGTTACGAACAAAAAAACCAAATCTAAACAGAAAATTGATTTCCCGAATTCTGGCCTTCACAGGGAAAAAAGGTACTGTCAAAAATATATTAATAAAAGCTTATACTAAGAGCCAAACCATGTTGATGTGTTTTAATACTTCGGCTGTCATCCAACCGTCATTCTCAGAAACACAGACAAAAACTTTTTCTTCAGGTTATCAATTACAATTTTACATTATAAGTTTTAACGTACAATAATCACATTCTAATATGAATCTTGAGTCCCAAATTCTTAATTTTCGAATCATTCACGTAACTTATAACAAGGTTACTCCAACTGGATCCAGGATTTGATCGTCACGATTTGCTTGAAATTTTAAATCCTCTATTGGCTTTAAACCTCATAAATTTCGAAACAGAAATTCCGTGCAATGATAATTGTAAAAATAACCGATTATTGTTATAAAGCAGCTAATTCAGTAGCACCATTTTAAGTTTTGTCAGGAATGCAAACCACATCTTCGTAAAAGGTTTTTAAGATTTCAATTACTGATACTGGTAAGAAATGGCTGGGAAAGTACGACTCAATAGACAAGGTGAAGATTTTCGATTTCAATTTTCTGAATTCTTTTGTTAAATAAGCATGTTCGTGTACTTACCTGTTTACATTTTTGTCCGAAATTTACTTTCAGTTTTCGCTTTTTCTCATTTCAAGGGACAACATCGTTTACACCAGGTTTATCCACCACATGTCATAAAAGTCGTGAGAATTTCAAAATGGCCGCTGTTTGCTGACTAGTACCCAGTTTATACGCACGTATTTCAAAATATGATTTGATTGGCTAAAACATAAATCACTAGAATGACTAGATAGCTTGATATGGAGGGGCATACTGGACAAAAATGTAATTCAGATGTATTGCAATGTGTTATGCATAATATCGTACCGTATGCTGCTATATCGTACCGTATGCTGCTATATCGTATCGTATGCTGCTATATCGTATCGTATGCTGCTATATCG
>JANCMA020046058.1:0-16269 GCA_024336925.2 Zoanthus solanderi | reverse complement strand
TTTGACCGATTAGTAGGTTTATACTAAAACAATTAGACCTCTCGGCCTTATGGACTACGAGTTTGAATAGCCCATTCAGCCTACGGCCTCATGGGCTATTGACTCGTAGTCCATTCGTCCTCGAGGTCTAAATGTTAAATAGTCTGTCCTTGGTCGCAGGGACCATTTATCAGTAGAATAATATTGGAAACTGTGTGATGCAGTCCTGTCATCAAGTGTTGTGCATGGACTGTCCTTGTTCACAGGGACCATTTATTCTTAGAGCAATATACTGTAAACTGTGTGATATAGTCCAGTTCGTTGTCAGGTTTTTACACACGAGACTCGTTAAAACTGATTAGTATCAACATATTTTCTTGAAAATTTTCTGTAACATTGTCTCCGGTACCTGGGGCACTGCAAGTCTGTAAGTAACATATATTTGAACAAGTGGACTACCAACTGCACTTTTGTTTGGTTATGCTAGTTTTTGCAAACATTTTAAAGGAGTCCTGACCCTTTGACCTGCCGTGAAATTGGGCTCTGCACAATATACTGAACTGCATAATCCTACATGCATGTTTTCTGTAGCAGTTACAAATCAAATCCTTGATATGGTAAGAATCAACGATAAAAACAAAAGCCATTGAATACTCGCAGACAAAACGCAAACAAGCACAACTGGTCATTGCATGACCTCTCACATTTAAAATGCTAATTAATATGATTTGCATTTCAATGAACACAGCGAAAAATCGAGCAATGCAACCTACAGTTGGTAAAAAAGTAGCAATATGACGAAAGAATAAAACGATGTTTTCTGTTCGATCCGCCATTTTAGATCCGCCAGAAGAAAAACATTCCCAGTCTGCACTAAGTTCCCGTATTTACCCCAGCAGGGTTTAAGACCGTGCACCTATATTTCCCCACATTTCAACCACTAAACGGGGAGGTATTTATCTCAAAGTCCCCAAAAAGTCCCCACATTGCCCCAGGTATGCTTGCCCCCCCTCCTCCTCGGTGAAGCCGATGACAGGTGCATAATAAGGATGCGGCAAGTGATGAGGATGTCCTCGTTACATCCAGCGTGCTTTATTACTGTATGGAGTGCAGTGTTCGTGTATCGTCGTCACATCCCGCATGCTTTATTATTGTACAAAGCACGGTTAGTTAACTATTACGCTGCATGAATTAGTGATTGTAAAACAACTAGAAATGCCATTCAAGAATTTTAAAAACTAGATGGATAGGGGCACAACCTTTCCCCGCCATATTTCAACATGTGTGACGCTCAAATCTTACACAGGCATCCTCTACCAAGTTTAAACAGTATTAGATTTAAAAGATATATTATTCCTTTATTTACAGTTTGTATAAAACCTCAACTAAAGATTTACATTAGTTGTTACCCTAACTCATATCCAAGACTTGGTTTGTCAAAGAACCCATCAACGTCAGCAAAACGGATTCAACAATATTTGAAGCCCAAGTAAAAAAAGATCTAATCTTTAAATTTAGTTTCGTTTATCAAATTGATTCAACTAATAGATTTTTCTTTAGTTTCTTTGATTTTCTCATTTATCTACACTATAACATCAACTCAGTCCAGAAATATTTAAGGCGTCTTGCTTTTTCTTCTAATTATTTAGCTCCTAAGTCTCAACAATGAGCTTGAAATTGTTTGTAGATTTTTTCAGGAGTGAACTGTAAACTAGTCATGCCAAGAATACAATGCCGGCAAGAATGGCCGAATCCCTGCAGCTTGAATAACATACTCTTGCAAGCTCGAAGTACTTAGAAATGGTTTGTATCACTTACGATGCAGAAAGCTTAACGTTCTGTAAACCATAAGAATTATGTGTACACTTGCTTGCTGTATATCCCAAGGAAGAAAGTGACAACTTGGCTTGTTGCTAAGCTAAGCCACTCTGTATTTACTAAACAATATGGCTGCTTCACTAATGTTCCACCCGAGTGCTAGTGAGATGCAGTACAACATAACCACGGGGACACACCCATACAAGATCACCACTGTCCGGTGCAGGAACGGAAGTGCTGGGGGAGACACAAGAAAATAAACCTCTGAATTAATATGCAATAGTTTGGGAGCTGAAGCGATTTTGACCAATCACAAAGGTGGATTTTTAACAGTGACGAAGGTTGCTAATTAAACAGTTTTAACTTTGATTGCCTTCCACAATCACTAATACTACTTTCCTTTAACACACGTCTCTCTTATAGTTCACAGTTTCGGCTGTTTTTGAGTTGCAGACTTCAGATGTCGTTTAAATGTTTTGCTTTCAGTTTCTCCGTACTAAATTGCTTCTGTTAAGTTGTCCATAAATGAGATCATTAAATACAATCAAATACATATGTTGAATCCTGACTTTTAAAGGTTAGGATCTCCTTGAGTTTATGATAAACACCATTTTGTTGGTAAATTATGTTAACCTAACTTCAATACACAAACCATATAAAAATTATTCCTTGACAAACCTAAGTTAAAAAATTAGATCATTAAAAACGTAATGTCAATAATCCAAGCACTATTCTAATGGGGACTAGGTTGGTGTAGTGGTATCACCCTAGCTCTTGTGAGGGCTGAGATTTGTTGATCTCAATCTAATGTCGAGGGCTTTTCTCCTGGTACTCAGTTTCTCCTTCCTCTGCAAATTTGACTTTAATGCCAAGATCTGAGCTGTCAAGCGACTAAACATTAGCCTCTAGCTAGAAAGAATGGGCAACCTCTTCCTTCGCAACTGATGTAAAATAAAGTATTTATTAATTAATTAATTAATTATTTATTTATTATTAATGAGAAACATAGGACTCACCGCTATATCCTAGAAATGTAATATAGATATAATACATCAATGCTACAAGCCACAATGTGTTGCCAAGAAACCTGGAAAGAAACCAGCTAGGATCATAGGCAATGACTGAAACACAAGAAAAAGACAAATTACTTCATTTTGCAAATTTTATCTATTAACAAAATGAATATTCTTTTTATATTTATATGATCAAAAAAACACTGATACTACTCACTGTATAGCACATGGTTTAATCAACTAAGAATGAAGTTTGATCATTGCCATAGGGAAAGCACAAAGTTGATGTTTCAAGTGTTAGCACATGGTTTAATCAACTTGAGACTGAAGTTAGAAAAGCAGCTCAGATGAAGGGCTAACGATCGAAACGTCAGCTAGGATGATCAAACTTTTCAACCTTAAGTTGATTAGCTGGCTTTACTTACACACCGATACACTTCAAATTTTTTTTTAAAAAATAGGAGTAGTTTAACTTAAAATAAACTTTACTGTAGGTTGAAATAACAGACTATTGTCACAAAAATAAAATAAAAAAAGCTGATAAATTATCGAGTTTATCACAGCATTACAGTTGCTTACACTCGAGACATTGGCTCCTTCCAGTACTTTTGGCTACCACTACTTCATTTGAATTTACTAAATTTAATTACATTACAGCATTATCATATGCTGAGTTTAACTTCTACCAGTACCAGTGTAATTGAACCTCTAAATAAACGCAGTAATTTCAATGTAAAATAATATTGCAATAGAATTTCATGATGCATAACAAAAGTTTGGTTGGGGCTTAAATTACTCCACTTGAATGAATCAATTGAATGATAGATATTCCTAATGTGTATATATATCTTTACTTTCTTCTTTCCACTTACCCTTGTCTATATTATATTGTTGATCTGAAGAGGGCAGGACTGCCGAAACGTTATCAAGAACACAAACAGACACTGAATATAGACAAGGGTAAGTGGAAAGAAGAAAATAAAGAAATTGGGGATTGAGAACAGACTGTCAATACCAGCATGCTCAAGAACCTCGGTGTCGGACATTTTCTCTTCCCTGTGGATTTGTAGGATGCACTGCCGGCATCTCATTTGAATACTTTTTTTAATGTTTTACATGGTCCACATTTCACTGCCGTAGAGGAGTACACTGAGAATGCAGGCCTGATAGGTCCACAGTTTGGTCTTCTCAGTTAGGATGGAGTTGTTCCAGACCCTCTTGCTTAACCTTGCTATTACTGCTGCAGTCTTGGTAACCCTCTTTTTCACCTTCACCTCGATGTTGATGATGCTGGAGATGGAAGACCCGAGGTAAGTAAAGATATTTATCACTTGAGTTCCCTGAGCCATGGCATTTGTCTTTTTATGACTTATGGTCAGTCTAAACTCCTTGCAGATGTGGGAGACGCAACTCACAAGCTGTTGCAGGTAATCTTCTTTGTGTGAGGAAAGAGTTGTGTCGTAGGCAACGAGTATCTTAGGGATGTCTGTGACTTGTGGATAGACAAGTTAAACAGCTTTCCATTAAACCTGGTGTGCAAATTATACATAGACTCCCTTACTGCAGAACTTGAAGGAGTACTGGAGGAGCATAAAGACAAAGATGCTGAAGACTGTAGATGCAAGAACACAGCCCTGTTTTACACCACTGCTGACTGGGAAGGCCATGCTGTGTACATATGTTTTCATGGAATGATTTGACTACTGCAAGCAGGAACGGGCACCCGATCTTTTCCAGAATCTTGCTTTCGCTGACCATGTCAAATGCCTTGGTTAAGTCGATAAAGGATGTGCTGTTCTTGACACTTCTCCTGTAGATGACACAGTGCGAAGATCGTGTCCACAGTTGACCAGCCAGCTGTGAAGCCACACTGGGAATCTGGGTAGATGGGAAGGAGAAGGTCTGCTGGCATGGTAGGGCTACTTGGGCAAACACCTTCCCGACAATGCTGAAGAGCAAGATCCCACGATAGTTGTTGCAGTAGCTTTTGTCTCCTTTATTCTTGTATAAAATAATAGTGACCAACAAGGCATCGCGCATGTGGCTTTCTTCCCAGCAGAGGCAGATGAAGTGGTGCAGGTGTTGGAGTACAAGGACTGGTTTCCCACTCTTCAGTACTTCTGCAGGAATGCTGCCACTCCTGGATGTCTTCCCAAAGCAAAGGCTTCTTCCAGGATGTGAGCTGTGTCTAGCTCTTTCATGACAGGCAGGTCTGGGATGGCATCAAGGGCAGAGTCAATGACAATGTTCTAAGTTGCATACAGCTCAAGGTAATGGCCTTGTGCAAGAAACTGGTATACCATTCAAGTTACCACCTTCGAGCAACAATATTTTCCTCTAAATTAGGATTTAATGGAGCCGAAACCAATTGTACAATTGCACACAATTTAGGCATCCTGCTGATGAACAGTAACTATTTTGCTATATTTTTCAGCAGCATTCTAGTTATTTCTGTTCAGATATCTACTAGAAAATATTCGAGATAAAGATAAGATTTTTGCAGTGAGTATAGTTCCATGATTCTTTGCATCTCTGTTAATGTTGTCTGTTTTTGCAGATCAATTCATTCTGTAAATTATATCACTGTTCGCCACACATAGAAAAATTTTACCTTGACATAGATTAACAAATTGTTGGTTCCTACTGTAAAGATCGTGGTTTGATTCGTGATTCACGAAAACCGTGATTCACGAATCACGAATTGTTATTTCGAACCATCACTAGAAAAACGTAACATTTGAAAGACATGGAGCCACTGATGAATAAGCAAAATTCATAAAAATTATTTACAAAAAACAAAACTGTAGGTAAGAAAAAATTATTAAAGAGAATAATATGAAACAAAACTTAATATAAAATCATTTGTTAAATTAGTTGATGTAAGAGCTTGTTTGGAGGAATAAACCTGTCCTAAATTCAACACAGACGCTCGTTAAACCTTAAGAATCAAAAAGAAAATTATTGAATTTTAATTTTAGTAGTGTTTAGTAGTACATAAAAAAAAATTATGTCAACATTTTTCAGTACATGATCCGAAGGATCGTTTCTTTTGCTCTGATATCGTTTTTCGTCATCAAACATTGTATATTTCTGTTGTATAAACGATCCAATCGTATAAAAAGAATGATCCAATCGTATAAAAAGAATGATCCAATCGTAGAAAAAACGACCCAATCGTAAAAAAAACGATCCAATCGTATAAACAATACCAATCGTATAAAAACAACAATCTATTCAAATAAAAAAACGATCCAATCATATAAATAAGATATCCAATGGTGTAAAAAAACAATCCAATCGTACAAACGATCCCAATCGTATTATAAAAAACGATCCAATGGTATAAAAAAACAATCCCAATCATATAAAAAAACCCAATCCAATTGTATAAAAAAAAACATTCCCAGTCGTATAAAATGATCTAATCATATAAACGTGCCTATCGTTTAACGATCCATACGCCATTGTATAAAATGATCCTAACTGTACATCGTATAAAATGATCAAAATCAACAATTGCATACGATGTGACGGAATTAATCAACAGTTCCAAGCGCATAACCTAATGATCTTCCAGCATTCCAGTTGTTTGCCACCTTCTGTGATGTCAATTGACTTTGACTTGATGTGGGTTGATTAGAGATGGTTGGTGCTGTAGCCTTCTTGATACCCTTGCACTGTACATGCCTCCTGGATCTCCAGTATCTTCATATTTCTGTATATTGGAGAGGTTTAGGCAGTATGTGTTGGCACAGTGGCAAGCGGTCTACTGGAATCTCTTCTTAGCCCATCCGAGGGCCTCAAGTACGATGGTGCCACGCACAACCTTGTAAGCCCAAGAGAGTTTTCCTCTAAGCTTCAGCCACAGGCTCGATTCCTACCAGCGGCCTCATAAAGTCGGCGTTTTTGTGCTCCTTCTTTCCAAAGGCAGTGATAGATCTGTAAACTTCTTGCTGTGAGCTACAACAGCAAATCTAGCCAGTGATGGAACTTTCCAAAAATTGTGAGAACTTAAATCTCAAGCTTGTGAGATAAAAGCTTGATGATTACAATATTTCCATCGCTTGGTACAAGTGATGCTACTGTGCACTTAGTGCAAATAGCGTTAGTCCCAGAGACTTCAGTTTAGACTTTATAGTGTAATGAATATTAAAGTAGTATTAACTTGTTACACCCATACCTCAGCCCCTTGTTCCAGTAAAAATCTCAAGGTGCAAAGCTGACCACTAGCAGCAGCTGCATGTAATGGGGAGTATTTCTGTAGGATAAACACATTATACAGCTGTATCAATTCAGGTGTTTTGTAAATTTCATAGGTACTACAATTCATCGATTACAATAATAATAATAATAATAATAATAATAATAATAATAACAGTATAAAAATCATAGATTTCTCTTGTAACAAACAATGAATTGAAAGAAAATTAAAAGATAAAGTATTTCCCTTTAAATTGTATGGACCTGAGTTTGTAGTCTTGTGATTACGTCAGAGTATACACAGGTATAGTACTGTATATTCTGTCAAGTTTCAAAATTTGTTCATTGTGGTCCAGGCTTTTCGTTCAGTTTATTTATTACTGAAATTGACACCATGTTCGCCCATATTGGTACTGTACTGGAGCAGGCGTGTAGCACAGTTGGTAAGTGCGCTGCCTCCTGTGCTGAAGGTCCCCAGTTCAATTCCCAGTAACTCCAACGTCTGTTCCTACTTTTCTCTGATCTGTGTAGCTGTAGCTTTAAATACCCATAAAATGGAGCACTGTCAGAGGGAGGGGGTAAAGGATGCACCGTCGATTTCCATTGATAACAGTTCTATGAACTGACGGAACTACCGACGTTAAACAAAGAAAGCTTTACCTTCACTGTAGCTCTGTGTTTTACTTCTTTATGCACAGTACTTTCAAGAGGGAATTTTAGGAAACCTAATGTTCAGCTACTGATTGCTTCAAATTATTCTGGCTATTCCTCTGGCTTTTTAACTCTAACTTTTATAAAAATGAGCATTAATTCCAATAAAAGTACCTTTTTATCTTTACAGTTCATTTCGGAACCAGAGGTTATCAAAACCTCAAGGCAATCAGTTCGACCTGTATAAATTAAAGATAAGCAAATTTATTTTTTATTTATTATATTAATATTTCAAAATAATATAAAAATTATATATCTAGGAATTATAATTGTTACTTAAAAACCTCTGGTTTTTAAATATTAATAAAAACCCAGTAATGGTAAATGAACGGCCATTTTTTCCTAAACACAGGGCGCACATTACAAAGTTTCCAAAATGGGCGTAATTGTGAAGGATGGACCAAAATGATTGTCCGCTCTGCACCCAAACACTCGGTCTGAAGGTGTATAATGTAAGTTTAGCTGATTCAAAATGTTACAACTGTGATGTAAAAACTGTAACTGACATTCTGAACCTCACCCATGAAGGCGGCCCAGTGTATTGGCCGTCTGTCTTTTTTATCCATTGCGTTAACATTCCCTCCTTTATGGATTAGTTTTTCTAGCATCTGGAATGAAATACATAATTAAGTTTAATATACACTTTAAACAATTTCTTTTTAAGGACGAATTCACTTCTCCTAAAACCAAATAAAAGATAGATGTGATCACAGAAATTGAAAATGGGTAGGTAGATAGAATAAAATTTACACCAATGATAATTCACTCTCCCTATCCAAGAAAAATACCACACTCTTAGAACTGCACTTGCTTCATAAAACCTTTCTCTTTATAAAAATTACAAAATACAAGAAATTATCAGCTACAGATAATCTCAACTCGCCAGTTTCACTCCGTTACTGAAAGAAACCTCATCATCATCATCATCACTCACATAAAAATTATTAATTGTCTATTTTCCATGTTAGCATGGGTTAGATGGGTTTCTTAATGGCTTCTTCCACTGAGTTCGATTTTGTGCCACATCACAATCAGTCTTCAAAGACCTTAAATACATGTAACTAGGCATGACTTTCGAGGTCTACCATTTCAAGTACCATTATTGCTATTAATGTCAGTAGTACAGTATGTATAATTTTCGAATGAAAGGAGTGCACTCAGTCATCAAGTTACTGTGCAAAATTTAACTGATCATTAGAACGTTGTGAATACTAATGCATGGCTGCTATTGTAAAGTACTACTTGTGATAGGGATATAAAGTGCAGGGGTGCATCCCTTGGGTGGTGCATGGGGGAGTTCCCTATAAGTGGGGTTGCACCTGAATAATACAGAATAAGGTGCCATGGACCGTCATAGCCTAGGAGACGGCCAACCTGAGTAGATGGAGCTCAAAAGCCTTGGTAGACAGTTGGTCTAGCAGAAGGAAAAATCTCATTGCAAACCACAGGAAGATGGAACTAGGCAACCATGGTTGGCAAACCATCTAGGAAAAGAAAAACTCTGATCTTAAACTAACTGGTCCTCCAGGTTGGGGGTCAGACACCAGTTACAAAAACAGCAACAGAGGAAATCAACACTACTGGGTGTGATAGGCTTCCAGAATCATTGCAAGATACACTAGTATAAATGACAGTGGTAGAAACTTAAAGAAAGCCACTGAGAGGAAGATGAAAGTCTTGAGTGCCAAATCCAAAACCAGAACTTGATTCTGGAGCGTGATGATGATGTGTGAGGCAGGAAAGCTGGCCCAAGTTACAAAACAGACGCTACAACCTGCACATTTTTGAAATCTGCGAGAGCAGATGGACAAGGTTAGGCAGGTGCCATACAGTGGTAGAGACAACAACCAACACCAAAAGGGTGTCGTCATCATTCTAAAGAAAGAAATGGAGAAGTGCCTGCTGGAATGGAAGCCTATCAACAGCAACTTGATGAAGATGAGAATAAGGGGAAGCAAATTAACACTCCTATCACCCAATGCTATGCACTGACCAACGATAGTGAGAAAGAGAGCATGGCTGAATTCTATGACCAGTATCAAGCCGAGCTAGAGAACACACCACGCCACAAGATGATAGGGGACTTGAATACAAAGGTGGTAAGTGCCAACACAAATCATGATAGAGCCATGGGAAAGAAAGGATGTGGTAGCATGAACAACAATGAAGAAAGGCTACTTAAAACCTGTCTGACATACGTTCTGGTCATGGGAGGTACACTTTTCCAACACCTAAAATTCACAAGCTCACCTGGTGCTCCAACAATAGAAGAGACAAAAACCTGATTTACCACCTGATGATCAATGGGACATTGAGATTGTTGCAGGATGTCAAAGAGAGAAGAGCCGATGTCAGAAAGTAAACACCTTGTAAAAGCAACACTGAACTAAAACTGAGAAGAAATGGACCTGGAAAGATAAGACAACAACATTTTAACATGGAAAAGATAAACGGCCCCAGAGAAGAGAAAACCTCCACTCTCCAAATGAAGAACAAGTTTCAAGCACTGGTCAGGTAGATGCTGAAAACCATACACTGACTGGTAAGAATGACATCAACCCCATATGGGAGCAGGTCAGAACAGTTTGCACACAGACCAGTGAAACCTGCCTGGGACGAAGACAAAAGAAGAGGAAGGAGTGGATCACAGTGGATACCTGATTAGCCATCAAGAATAGAAGAGCCCCATGGACACCAGATCAGAGAGGCCGAAGGAGAGATTTAAACAGCAGTACAGAAAAGCAGACCAGACAGTGGAAAGGATGACAAGCAGACAAACAGGCATAATAGGAGACCTGACAAGTCAAGCAGAAGAGGTCGCCAGTAGAGAACAGGGGTACTATACAAGATCACCAAGCTTGTCAGCGGCAAGTATCAGAGACCCACCAACACTTCGATTGTGGACTAGCAAGGAAGAAGCAGCCACAGAGGCAGAGCACGAGGCAAGGTGGGCAGAACAATTCAGCAAGGTTGAACAACTGATGCAAATGTACAGGATCCTGATACTGACCTAGATGTCAACACTGAATCTCCATGCAGAGAAAGGGGAAATAATGGCAGCCATCAGATCCCTCAAGAAAATAAAAGCCCCAGGACAGGACAGCCTTAACCCTTTCAGTGCCAGTCATTTATCACCTAACTTCTCCTTACATAACATATACTAAATAAAACCTTTGGTCATGAGAAAATGAGAATTGATCAAACAAAGCAAACTGAAGATTAAAAGTAAAATTCTCTCAAACTTGTTTAATGAAAAGTATTGGCTTAAGTTGGGAGAATTTAACAATACAACTGGGACTGAAAGGACTAAAACAGCGCCCCCCAAGGCAAAACCAGAGTTTGCAGCAATAGTTCTTTAGCCACTTTGTGCAGCAATTTGGGAGCAGAAACAACAATCTGACGACTGGACAAAGGATGTCATTGAGAAGATTCCAAAGAAAGGAGCCCTGAGCAGCTATAGCAACTGGAGAGGAATCACACTTCTATCTGTTCCAAGCAAGCTGATTGTAGTCAAACTCATCATCACGCATAAATTATCTCTGAAGCAGTGGACCAGCAACTGAGAAAAGAACAAGCAAATTTTCAAAAACAAAAAAAAAATGAAGGAATGTGGACCAGATCTTCACCTTTTGCAGCATCTATGAATAGTAAACAAAAAGGCAGACATGACTGTACATCAATGATGTTGATTTTAAGATGTCTTTGAACAGCATCCACCAAGAAAGTTTATGGTGCATTCATAGGGCATGTGGAATTCCATAACAGATTGATTGTTCTTGTCATCAAGAGCTTCTGTACATACTGTACAACAACTTTAATTGCAGAGTGGAAAATTAATAATTATGAATTTAATCAAAATTTCTGATTAAGAACAATGGAAATTCTAGCTTAAATTACAGATGTTGTTTTAACAGTGACTTCAGGCTTGCCAACTCTTGCCTTGACAAACTTGCTGATTCAGCAAGTAACAGCCACCAGGTAGCACTGCCATTTCTCAAGGCAAATGAAAATATTAGAAAAACTAAAAGCCTACCAATATTAGATTATGAAAAGCCTTGAATTAGTTGTTAAAAAGTAATAAATAAAATTTTACTACAAGGGCCAAAAATAAACAATATGACCCAGTAAAAGTCATGTTATTAACATTATTATCATTATATAAGGTCAAATAATTATAAATATATAACATAACACTAACACATTATACAACTGATGTAGACAATGAATGCTTTAATAATAACGCAAAAGAGGTTAACAATGAATTAAAATATATAAAATAACTACAAGGATTTTATGAAAAGAAAAATGGGCAAAATGTTAGCGGTATTTGTAAAAATATTCTAAAAATTATATCAAGGGCAGAAGTCATGCAATTACCGCCCGCCTGATTCGTTATCGGCCTGCACTTGTGAACATTTTGAAGAGCCTGGGCAGTTTCCCATTTGGCCTTGTATATTGATAATAATGTGAATTAACACACCTCTCTGTGGCCATTAAAGGCAGCATGGTGCATGCTTGTCCGACCCGCTCTGTCCGTTATATTAACGTTGGCAAGGTGTGGAATAATGGACACTACAGTAAAGAAACCATAATAAGGATCAATGTTGCATTTGGTACTTTGACTCAAATACGGTCTAAAATCATTTTGAAATTGAACATACAATAAATATTGCTCTGACTATTTTTTGAAGTATTCAGACCTACACTAAATTACTAAAATAAAATGAAAATTAAAAGTTTATATAATTATTTGTAAACTATCAAATTGGCAATTAAACATAATACACATTTGCATCTTTGGACCTGTCTTACTGTATCTGGTGCACTCTGTTTTACACGGTATACCCATTTCAGAAAAAGTCGTGTATTGATTTTTATGATTCTCGACAGTTTTAAAAAAATTAACATCAATACTGCATGTATTCCAATACATTTTCAAAATTTGTTTGTCCAGGAATTTTTCTTGCAGTTTATTGTCAAAAACCCTAAAAAATGTTAAAATATAATTTCAATTATAACAAATTTTTAAACAGTCTTAAGAGACACAAAAAAACAAAAACAAAAACAATATTATTGTTAAAGTGGCCATGTTGGTGCACTAAACAAAAGAAACTTAAAAATCAAAATCCTTTTTTGAGAAACAAACAAAATAATCAAAACTCTTTTGTATAGGGTAATCATTCACCAAAAGGGTTGCTATGACATCAGACCTCAAAACCATCATTCTGTAAAAATTAATGCCTTCAAAATAATATAATTTTTCCTGTTTAATAGTTTCAAGTACTTAATTACAGTAGCTATTAATTCGATTACAAATATTAATTTTTATTATAACAAGTTGTATCAATAATAATTTATTATTAAATTTCAACTTATTATTAATGCAGTATACACTTAACGACTGCTCCTTTGGGAAACATCTGTTTTGTTTTGCGAGAATCTCAATGTTTTCACGAGATGAACTCAAGGGAAACATTTAGATTCGTTGGAAATAAAACAGATGTTTCCCAAGTGTTTTGTTGTATAGCGTAAACAAAATAAATCACAATTATTAAAACAAAACAATTTATTGCAAGAATGAGAGAGGAAATACAAACATATAGCAGTCCTTGTGGCATTTTGAGTGTTTATGGAGTATTTTTCTGCAAGGAATTCTCTACTTTCATAGATCTTCTGTTAGATGAGCAAAATGTTTCTTTAGGGGCTCCACTTTTGTTTTTGAATGAAAACAGTCAAAATTGGAAAAACAAACTTTTAGTTGTAAATGCACTGCCAGAAATTTTCCCATCAAATTTTCCAGCTCCAAACATGACACTGCGACAGCAATGTTCATCGGATGGTCAACAATTTTCAAGATGACCCAGCTGGGTAACATTTGATTTGAACTCATCCACGTGACCTTGATTTAGCTAATGAGAGTACACATTGAAGTAGAAAACACACTTAAGCTATATAATAATTATTCATAAATTCAAGTTGGCACATGAAGTTTTGTTAATTGAAATTTGGAAGAAATGCAAGGTAAGAGGACAACAATCAAGTCATTATGATGTCGTCCAAGACATCATACTCTTTATTCTTCTAACATTACAGTAACAAAGATATTAACTATTCAAAGACATTAGGTTTAGCTTTACTTGAGAATGTCTTGGATAATATCAAAACGTGACATTCTTAACCTGATATTCAAGTAACATTTTACAACATTCTAATTCCATGCATTCTAATTTAATTTGTTACTGTAACCTTTTCAGTCCCAGTCAGTTATCCACAACCAAATTATCCTTACTTACTGTAACACATACAAAATTTTAATAAGAAATTGAGAATTGATCAAACAAGGCAAAGTACTAAAGATTAAAATTAAAATTCTCTTAAACTTGTTCAATGATTAGTAAGGGCTCAAGTAGGGAGAATTTAACAATACAACTGGGACTGAAAGGGTTAATAAGTACTCACAAGCACAGTTGATATTATTATTAGAAGCAGCGATATGAAGGGGTGTCTGCCAGTTTTTATCTCTAGCATTTACATCTGCAGAGTTTTTAAGAAGAGTTTTAACACATTCCTGTAAACAAACAAAATAAATTGTCAATTTTGTCAGCTTTGGAAAGCCTGCTGAGATATTGCGACACTAAGTACCATACTTTGGTGAGAACAAAGGATAAAATAAAAATAATGTATAAAAAATAATCAAAATCATGAAAGAAAGCTGTACTCTACAAATTCCCTAAATGAGAGTGAACATCTATCAGTAGTCAATCCATTTTTTAAGACTTACTTTTTGTCCAATAAATTTGACAGAAAAAATTAAGCATTTAAGCAAAATGAATCAAATTAATTTTAAATCTCTTTTTTAAAAAACATGAAACAGAATGATGTACAGTACAATATAAAAAAAAACTTATAATTCATTTTGATATCAAATTTTAAATATTAAAAAATATTTAAAGGTATTAAACCATGAGTGTTGGTTTGGAGAAGGAGGATGCCTTGAGTCAAGCAAGATGAAGAGTGGAAGTTGGAGAGATTGCTGTTAGAGTGAAGAAAATCTGGCCAACCCCATTTATGGGGATAAGCCCAGATCAAAATTGGATGATGAAACCATACCGAACTGCCAGATGCACAGGCTCTGTGTAGGGGTGTTAGCCACTTTGAGTCTTTAGTGTTCACTCGTGCACCTGCAACAAAATAAAAAAATGGTAAAAGTTACTCAATTTTTTAAAAACATTAGATATTCCTTAAATCACCTTGTTCATAACTCTAGCCTTTCCAACTGGCATTTTTAGTAAAATTATGTATATTTAAATTCAATTATGTTGTGTTGTTTTTAAATTCAATTATGTTGTGTTGTTTTTAAATTCATAAAAGATTTCAAAAGTGAGCTGACTGGGAGGGAGTTCAAATATTTTTAACTATTAATAGCACATCTCATGTTTGCAACACTTAACAGTTGGTTACCAACCTCTTCATTTTTTCTCTTACCCCCTCAGTTCCCCCTTGTGAACCACTGTACACCCCCTGATTTTTTACCCCTCCCTCCTGAGCCACTGTACACCCCCTGACTTCTTAGCCCTGACTCCCAAACTATCAAATTTGAAATTTACTAACCCCCATTTCATTTCCTTCCACTTCCTCCGGAACTCCAATCCATTACACCCATCCTCTAATTCCCCACCCTCCCCTCTTGAGCTCCCAGCCTTGAAATCCATCTGCTGACTTTTGTTTAGATTCCCTTCTGAGCTCTCAACCTTAAAACTTACTACCATCATTTCATTTCCTCCCAATCTCTTTTAAGCTCCAAGCTTTGAAAGCCATCCACTGGCTTCTCCCTAGATTTCCTCCTGAGCTCTCAACCTTAAAACTTATTACCACCATTTCATTTTATCCTAATGCCTTAAAATCTATCAACTTGCTTCTCCCAAGATTCCCTTCTGAGCTCTCAACCTTAAAACTTACTATCACCATTAATTAAAATACAATTATTTTCATTTCTTCCTAATCTCTTTTAAGCTCCAAGCCTTGAAATCCATCAACTGGCTATATCCCCTTCCCTGCTCGGCTGCTCCTACTGTAAGCCACCAGCCATTTAAGGCCGGCACACACAAGGGAACTTGCTCCTGCAACAGGCTCCCGCAAAATGCTCCTGGAGCAAAGCTCCCTCGTCTGTACCAATGATTTAATGCAAAAAAATTGTTGCGCAACGAAATTTTTGCTCCTGGGTTTTGCTTCATTGAATCAAACTGGTTAAATATGAGGGAGCAAGCTCCAGGAGCAAATCTGTTGCGAGAGCTTGTTGCAGAAGCAAGCTCCCTCGTGTGTATCGGCCTTTATGACACCATTGTCATGGACAAAAAGTGTAATCCTCACCACCCCACTCAAATGTGGTTCACACATAAATTTGCATCATAAAATTATTAGAATTAGTAAGGTAACCAGAGGCATGCATTGGAGTACAGCAGCAAAAAGAGACTTTAACCCTTTCAGTGCCAGTTGTATTTTTAAATTCTCCCAACCTGAGCCCATACTTTTCATTGAACAAATTTGA
>JANCMA020046057.1:0-21315 GCA_024336925.2 Zoanthus solanderi | reverse complement strand
TGTGATCCTGAAGAAACAAAAGAAGTGCTGCCATCAGTAAAGTGAGATACTGTTAATGATGATAAATGTGATCCTGAAGAAACAAAAGAAGTGCTGCCATCAGTAAAGTGAGATGCTGTTAATGATGATAAATGTGATCCTGAAGAAACAAAAGAAGTGCTGCCATCAGTAAAGTGAGATACTGTTAATGATGATAAATGTGATCCTGATGAAACAAAGGATTCGCTACTATCAGTAAAGTGAGGTGCTGTTAATGATGTTAAATTTGATTCTGAAGGAAACAGAAAACGCTACCATCCATAAGTTGAGATGTTGTTTATGATGATGAAGGCCCTTACTGAAGGATAATGCACCAATCAATGCACAGGGCTGATGTTTCGATTTGACATTTTGGGAACTTTAGGAACATGAACATTTTATTCTCTCATGAAGATACACATAGCCTGTTCCTTTGAAGTAGGAAACTTTCCAGTAGCAGTTACAAATATACTGTCCCCTTAGAGTCTTTTCAAACGAAAAACAAATTAAAACTATAAAAAACCTTTGTTGTCGAACCTTTTTTTCTTGGGTGTGTCTTCTGAGCATGTCCCAAAATCACGTCCTCCAAATAGCTGCCACACTACGGTCATCTCTGTTAACTTGTAACGGTAGACCGCAGGGGGATAGTGATCGGGGGCGCGCAACTGATCTCCACGACCAAACTACGAATAAAAAAACATCTTAATAAAGTAGCAATAATGTGCTAAAAACACTAAATTCTTTACGAACAAAGTAGCCCATGGAAACTCGCCCTTATCTCCCGTTTCTGTAATATTAAGCGGATGAGAGTCTCTGACTCCCCCTGGACGGGATACTAATCCAACGCAGGTTAGCTCCCAGCAGACGCTAATACTCGTTTACCGACCTCGTAAGGGTGGAAAATTAAGCAAACTTTGGCGGAAAAGTAGTTCACGCAAATGTTTAAATCACAGCAGAGCTGATACTAACATACACTCAGACTCTACCTTGTTAAGCAAGAGAGAGAGGGGTATGTATATATGTAACTCTTATGCATGTCCCTCTCTCCAGCTTTTGTTTTTCAGCATTAGTCATACTTTTTGAATTTGATTAATTAACAAGCTAAAGGGCACAATATTAGTAACCTATTTAGTGCCCTATCTCTTTTCTCTTGCGAATTGTTTATAAATACAAAGCTGTTAACCCTGTAAATATTAAAAGAGGAAAGAGATGAAATAAATAAATAAATAAATAAATAAATAAAATAGGGCATAGATAACAAAAGCATGCAGTTAGTTAAGGGGATGGGTAAAAAGTCCCTATAGTTTGTGGTTTTGTCAGCTTATTATTTAATTTATTCTTTGTTATAGGAGGGCTTTTCCTTCTCTCTCAGGAGGAGGGAATAGATTTCCCACGACTTCAAAATATTCAAATACTGGAAAAGGGACAGCTGTCATCATGATACAGCCAAAAGAAACATGGACGCATGACTTTTGCTTGCTCTCAAGTACAGAGCAAGATAAGACTCCTTCACAGGAAGCATTAATGACATTAAAAGAGGCAGACCTAGGGCGAAAAAAAAAAGTTTTCGCAGATAAAAATGGAAGCTTTGAGCATTTGAGAAGTGTTCTTGAAAGTGAATATGAAAAGTTGAAAAGCCAAGATGGGGCATTTGAGCTTATGAGAGCAGAATCAGGGGGAACCTCGAGGCCTCTCAAGTTAATCTTGATGCCAAGTAACGGTTACACTGTTCCATATATCAAGGATCTTGTAGGACCCAACACACTTATATATATTCGCCCCATGAAAACCTGTCTTTCTTTAGAGAAAATTCCAGTGCCCATTACAAGTCATTCTCCTCAAACAGAGTGTCCAAAGTGCTTCCAAACAATCCCTATTATTGAGTTAAGAAAGCATTCCTTCACCTGCAGTGCAATAGAGGTCAGTGATAGCAGTGGTGATGAAGAGCTGCAAAGTTCACCTTTTGATGACAAGGTTCTCAATGAGAGTGCATCTTGTGCTGCAATTTCAGCCAAACAAAATGAACAGGGCTGTTCAAGTGGTGCTTCCTTTATTGATGAAGGGATTGCATCGTTGACATCGCTCTTTCCAGATGTACCAATAGAAAATGTGAGAGAGACCTTGGTAAAATATGAGAATGTTAACCTAGCCGCTTGTGCACTTATGACTAGTGGTACAGATGTAAACAAGAAAATTGAAGAAATACAAGAAAATAAAGAAGATGTTCATGATATTTTGAGAAACCTCAGGAGCAATATGAAGTCATTTTCATTAGCAAAAAGACTTAAAGTTGATGAAGATGATATTGCATTGGATTTTCTTAGATATTATAAGTCTAAAGACTTTGATGCAAAGGTGCCAATCTACGTAAAACTTCAAAACCAACCTGGAGTTGATTCTGAGGGACTGCTGAGGCAAGCCTTTTGTACTGTATTTGAGGCCTTAGCAAAAAATGAAGTTGCAGGTTTGAAGCTTTTTACCGGTTCACCTAACCGATTGACCCCTGTTTACAGCAGTGAGAATCTTCTAACTAACATATTTGAGACCCTGGGGCGCATGGTTGCCCATAGTCTAGTACAGGGAGGACCAGGATTCCCATTTCTCGCTCCTGCAATATACCGATATATTTCAACAGGGGACCTCAATGAGGCCATTAGCCTGGCTGCTGCATAAGATGTGGCTGATGAAGATTTGAGGAATGTCATAGATAAGGCAAGTTTTCAACATTTTTTTTCCTGGTGTGGGGGTGAAGATTGCTTTTGATTGTTGTATATTTCAGATGTTGTTAATGGAATTATGTTTTTTTATTCACATGGCCACAAGACTGTAGTAAGCTTGCAATCATAGACTCCTAATATTACATGATTGTAATCTAATTCATTATTATTTGATTCGCTTAAAACTATTCTAGTCCAAATACTGATTGTGAACTGTTAATGATAGTTTACTAGTTTATTGTTGTAGATATATGGAAAGATAACTAAAGAATATGTGAAATTAAATAATTATTGTTTACACACCTATGTGCTAGTTTTCTGATGAAAGATGGAATTGCTGTACATGTCATTCGTAATTATTTCATTTTCAGAACTTACATTTGCTAAACTTACATTTTAGCAAATGTAAGTCCTGTGTTTTAAGTGGCTGAAGAGTATTGCTGTTTGTTTCTCAACATTACTCATTGTTGAATTTTATGGTAATACTGATGCTGCATTTAGTTTTTTTACAAATTAATGTGTTGTAAAACATTGTACCCATTTGCAAAGCAGCTGTTTTGTATCCTCACACTCACTTCAGGCCTTATTGTTTTTGACTATTATCTCTAGCTAGATACAAAGAAATTCCAAATAATTAATAGTTTATTTGTTGTTGGTAGGTGAAAGAATCGAAAACAGGGAGTTTGCTAGAAGTATCACAAGACCCAGCTTTTATTAACCTTTTACAAGAGTGTGGAGAGGTTCGAATGTTAACAGTGAGTTTGCAAAATACAGCTTGTTTCAAGAATTTACACATTGTATTTGTATGATAGATAGTGAAACTGCTTTTGGTAGATACATGATATTATCTGAATACTTTTTTTTTTGAAACATTTTTATGTTAGGCCAAATTTTTAAAAAAGGTCTGATGTTTCATCAACATCCTCATTAGCAAAATAGCTCTCAACACTCACACATCACTGTAAAGATTGTGAAAATAAACAATGTTTTTGCTGCTGCTGTTACATTTACAGTACTATTTTTCTCTAATTTTTTCGAAACAAAATAGAAAATGTATGAGAAGTGGCCAATTGGGTTGATCCGCCCTGTAAGCTGAATTCCTCCTCTGTAGTGTGACGGTATTGCCAAGTTGTTGATGTTCTTTTCACTGCTTGTGAAAATATTATTGGTAAAGAGTTGATCCAGTAAATACCCTCCCTCCCACTATACAGTATCTTTCAAAAAATTGCATACGGCATTTACCTTCTCAAAATAATTTTATGAGAACTAGGATTTGCTTTGCATAACCTTAGATATGATTTAACAGTTTAAAGGAAATGTTTTTTGTCATAAACTCAGTTTATGAATATTCATTGCACTTCAACAGAAAACAAAATACGTACCTAATGAAAAATGAAAAAGTCCATACTTTAGTTTTTAATATTCAAGGCCACTGCAAAAATGTATATTTAATATTATATTTACTGTGGAGCAAAAATGAATTTTTCTTGCATATGGTATTCATCATTATTTTTGATTATGATTTTTTGAAACACAGCAGGAGACTTGAAATTAAGATAATTGTTATTACATTAAGACTCTTTGGTTGTCAATTGACAAAACATAGTCATAATACCCCTAGTCCCTTGCACTAATTTGCTGCATTTTTCCATTAACATAGGAAAACAACAAGTTGGAGATTGTGCAAATGCTGGTGCTACATTATACCATTACCAAACACAAAGCAGCTTTAGATCACTTAAGAAAAGGGTTGAGTATCCTAGATCTTTTAAAGGAAATTGAAAACAAGCCAGAAATATTTGAACCACTGTTTGTTCACTCTGGTGAAAGTGTGTCATCCACATTTGTCAAAAGCTTGCTGAACTTACCAGATACAACAACAACAGATCAAGTTGCCAAGAATGCAGTTGAAATGCTACTCGAGTTCATTGAGTGTGCTAGTGAAGATGAACTTTTAGCCTTTCTTTCATTCACAACTGGTAGTAAGCTTAAGTCTGGAGGCATAAGGCCAAAATGTATTTTTGTGTCAGTGGAGAACATGCAAGGGTTTTTTGCATCCACATGCTCCTTTGAGCTGAAACTTCCAGCTCGTGTGACCGATTATGGTCAGTTTCAGATATTGCTAAAATCAGTGATTAAGGGTTTTCGTTTCACTACAGTATAAAGCAGGCTAAATAAAAGCAGGGACTTAGTTCTCATAAAGATATTTTTCAGGGCACAGTAAATGCTCCATCATGGGAGCAACTTGCTTATAATAAGTTTTGTTTTGTTTATTACTTGTGTTCAAGTTTGAAAGAAAGTTATAACTATCTGCTATAAACACTGTTTGGGTCATTTTCAGTGCACATTCCCATTATTGTTTCGTAAGAAGTATAAGATTAGCAGGCAGTGACAGTATTTCAGATGTTGCTTTTGTTGGAGTTTATTCAAAACAATCATTGACCTAAAATTCATTGATAAGGAGTCATGATAAGAGACTGGAGTGTTTGTATTTTGCTAATTCTCTCTAAAACATCACACTTTTGAGTATGAGCTCAATGTTATATCACGTGTTTAAACCTAAACAGGCAGCAGTTTTTGACTTTCAGTTTACTAGCCCTCCCCCTCTCCCAATTCTAAAATCATCATTTAGCTCAGTTTAACAAATCTTGGCATTTGTTAATTAATAATGATCTAAGGTGTCCGTTAGCCGTGATTTTGGTATTTTTAAGCTTGCAAGGCAAAATCTTTTACATATGTTACATGATGTAAATCTCAAACTTTCACTAATAATGTTCTGACACAAAAGTTTTAATACTGTAAACAATGTTGAAGCATGTAACTAACAGTGACAATGGGTTATAATCTGAACATGCAACAGAAATGATCAACATATGCTAAAAAACCCACAAGGGGTAGGGCCATTTTGACCCAAAGGGGTAATAACTAACTACTGTTGGCAATTCAGTATCCATTGTATTCAATTATATAGAGTATATTGTTGTGTTAAGCATAGAAGTTATAGTTTATGATTGGTTTCCATAATGTAGTGTTGTATTTCCTATGAAAAAGTTTCAGATGATAAATACAACTATATGGAAAGTTAACATGGCTTTAAGCTATAAGAGTTGTATGGCATCAAACAAGAAATACAATGCTTGAAGTTGCAAAATGTTGTTTTCTCTTGTGTGTCAATTACAATCATCACATAATTATTTGTTACTCCGAGTTAATTTGCTGGGATTTTGACATGACTTTCTAACATTAAATAATGGGTACTTTGCTATCAGAATGGACTGAAACCAAGATCCCATTTTGATTGATTTTGGGGCACTGCTAAACAGTGAAGCAACTGCGAAACAGCCAACCCTTACCCTAAAACCCTAACCCTATCCTTAGGGTTAGGATGAAGATTTGGAGTAAGGGTTAGGATAAGGGCTCATATTACTATTAGCTACTTTGCTGTTCTGCTGTTGTTTCGCTCCTGTTTGCTGTTTAGCAGTGCCCTTAATTTTGTGTCCTTTGTATGACCTTCATATAGTTGAAGTTTCCATATTAATGGTTTTGTGTTATGTCATCTTCAGCTACTAGCAACTGATCACAGTGATCTTTGAACAAACCACAGGTAGCCCAAGCTCCCGTCACGAACGAATACTATTTAGTGTTGATTTACAAGAGATTATATGGGGATTTTAGAACTTTCGATTTTTTGCCTTAAATTTCAATAAAATTTAATGAAATACTCACAGTGTCTTGGTATCATTCTTGATCATCTCCTGTCTGAGTTTTATCTAATTCCGTTCATCATCACCCGCCCAACATATAAAATTTTATATGAGAGAGCAAGAAAAAAAACAATATTTACTGCAGAAACCGAGAGTCAGAAATTAAGGGCTGATATTCCAAAACATAAACCTCTTCAAAAAGACATCAAGAATGCTGCAAAAGTCATTTATGACAAAGTCGAGACTGTTTTTCAAAAACAATATATATAATACAAGCTTTGCAGAAGCTTTATCAAAGGTCTCAGAATTGAACTTGCTACTTAAAACAAGACATGAGTAACGCCAAGAAAGAAGGGAACATTATAATTACAAGAATTCGAAGGAGAATATTGAAAAACAAATGGAAGAAACAGCATTTTTAAGGTCACCAAGCTCCATCAGTGACATCCTCAAAGATAAGCTCCACATACTTGAATCACAGTCACTGTAATTTTCAAGCCCAAAAATATTAAACGAAAGACTTTTGAATATTCAGGCGTCGTCTAGTTCGCCATGATTTTTCAGTTTGCTCAACTGCTTTGCATTTCCGTAACCAAAACAACATTGCACTCAGGACCCATTTATAAAAAGTGCTAAATAACGATGTGCGTTTGTAGTGTGTAATCGTTAATAGTTCAGTTCATGTCATACTGAGCTATCCCAGTTCATTTAAATTCACTCATATCTATGTAATAAATGCAAATATCATACTGTGAAATCAATAGAGCATGCCGAAATAATTCATTATAAAAATAAGTTTTGAGGAGTTATCAAATGCAGATCTTGCTAGTTTTAAATCTTTTTACTAAACGTTGCCAAATTCGTTATATTCGGATGAAAAAAGTGACAATGGATTCAAATCATTTTAAAATGTTTGAGATTGAAAAATTTATTGAGCTAAGCGTTAAAACCTAACATACGCATAACCAGTTTTACTTAGACCAAAATCAGACATTTTAAACCCTAAAATAGAAATTAAGTTCTGATAAAGAAGTCTATTCCTTTTGTTTGTCTTGAAGAGTAGAAATGATCACCCTACAGGCCATGCCTGACCAGTTCGCCGCTGAAACTTTCCTAGAAACTCTTATAATGGTATACACCCGCAACTAGAATTTACCATGAAATCATTCAGTTTGCTCAACTGCTTTGCGTTTCCGTAACCAAGACAACATTGCGCCCAGGCCCCATTTATAAAAAGTGCTAAATAACGATGTGCATTTGTAGTGTGTAATCGTTATTAGTTCAGTTTATGTCATACTGAGCTATCCCAGTTCATTTAAGTTCATTTTCAACTGAATGGAGAATAGTACTACAGCGGGAAATTTTCTAGGGGAAATTCTTTGTTTTTTCGTTTCAAAGCCAAACAAAGAACCTAAAGAATCTGGTAACCATTAGACTAAAATTGCTTTTGCTGTCCGTTCGCGTTTGTTGAGAATAGCCAATATGGTAAGCAATCACACGAGCGTCTATTTTATTGGTTATTTCAAAACATGTTACAACATGGACGTCTTGTTACCTTCCAACTTCAACTCCTTGTATACACCAAATCTACTATTTTGTATTATTAACAGCATTATGGCCGCAAGTGCGATGTTTTGTAACACGCTTGTTATTATGGCCATATGGAAAACTGCAACTCTTCACACGGCGTCTCATGCAGCTCTGTGTTGCCTGGCTGTCGCAGACTTATCAACTGGACTCGTTATTCAGCCTTCTGCAGTCATTTCGCGAGCTTTTCAGATTGCTGGCAATGCGCGATTCAGCTGTTATTTTGAAATCATCTTTTTATTTTCAGCCACCTTAGTTACTGGTTCATCTTTGTTTTCAATAGTGATCATTAGCGTGGATAGATGTATGGCCCTTCATTTTCAACTTCGCTATCCTCAAATTGTAACTAGTCGTCGCGTGCTTGTAGCACAGACTGTTCAGTTGATATGGCTTCTTGTCTGCATTACTTTCAAGGCTATTACAACTTATAATCATCTTGCAGTAGCAACAATAGTTTTTGACATGGTCCTTGTAACTGTTTCAAATGCAATCACATTTCGTACCGTTAAACGTATAGAAAAAAGAGTTAGATCGGAAGCACAGTTAGCCGCCCATTTACAGAACCGAAATGAAGAAGTCAAGAGAGCTAAAAAACATTCCTGGACAATTGTGATATTACTGTTAATCTTCATGTTGAGCTGCGCTCCTACTGCAACATTTATAGCTTATAATCTAACATTGACGCGTTCGCATTATAGTTATAATGATACTGAAGCAATTGTATTGAACGTTTGCGACACAATGCTACTAGCCAGCTCTTTCGTTAACCCAGTTGTAAATTGTTTGAGGTTAAAAGAAATACGAGATGAGGTTTGGAAAATATTTAAAGATAAGGTCCTCTGTTCTTGTTAGAGTTAACAAAAAGATAGTGGAGGTTTTCAGTTCTTTTTCACCTTCATCACTGAAGTTTCATTAAACCTAATATTAATAACAGACAGCCTGGACAGATTGGCAATTTCACATTTAGGTCTTGTAATCTATCAGTATGCTAGGAACATCAGAAAATTACAAAAAAAAGTCATCTTTAAAAGTTAATTCTTTTTTGTAGTCTGAAAAAGGACTTTAGTTTCAGAACATGTTACGAAAATAAAAGTCTAAGAATTTTAAATTGTACACTTACGTTTGAATTTAAAGCATTTACAGGTTTCAGTTCTTCTTATAAGGCGAGCTTGATAAAAACAAGTGCCGTTGTCACTCGACCAGTAAAAACACACCATATCGGTGAGTAATCCGGGCAAAAGATACTCCCTCCATAGAGGCAAGGTGACGAAAAATCTATTATTCTCTTAGTTTGAAAAATAATTAGGAAGTAAAAGGTTAGAATTTTTTAAGAATTAAACAAATAAACTCGTTTTCCTCTTGTTTATTGATTGTTTCCATTTTTCTTTTCTCTAGATCTTGAAAAATAAGTTCGGTTGCCTTCTATATATTTTGAAGTTTTGCTTAGTTCATGAATGAACCTTCAATTCATTGGCGTAATGAGGTTAATCAAGAACTCTGATGTATGCAATACATAGAAGATATTACACGGCGGCGCGAAGATATGAAGTTTATCTTTGAGTGGAAATATTATTTCACGAGTGAGCGCAGCAAACGAGTGTAATTTTTTTTCCACGAGAAGATGAACTTCATATCTTCAAGCCAACGTGTAATTTTCTTTTTATTACGTAGATATGAGTGTTTCGAAAATAAAACGAATGGACGAAAAACAAAGGAAAAACAAAGGAATGACGTCCGCGATATCTTCACTGGTGAAGATATGGAAAATATCTCACTCGTATCCCGGATGTAGTTTCGTATGGAAAATACGAGTTGTCTAACCTAACCTAACGGCCTTAATAAACGAGATGAAACTTACTTATCTTTAACCTCGCTTTTCATTATGAGGTCTTTTCACTATTTTTTAATTTGTCTAAATTTTTTTCCCCATTAATTATTTCACTATTTTGTAATTTCCGTTCGTTTGTATTTTCCGCGGCTATTTGTTTTGCAATTTCCGTACTACTTCTTATATAAATATAACGGATTGTAATTCAGTACCATACCTGATGAAGGCTAGTATGGCTAGCCGAAATATTGTATTATAAAAAACTTCAACTCCTACGTTGTATTGGCTATTCTTTTTTTATTACCATGAAATTAAGCATTAATAATAAGATATGTGCGCTAGGAATAAGTTTTAAGTTTCAACTGACAAAAATGGCATCTGCAAAATATATTCATAATCGGTTATAATATTACACAAGTCACTGCTAATTGATTCACAACTTGGTATGTCGGCATACACTGCGGCGCGTAACCTGTTAAATGGGAAAATATTAGAAAGGCATTTAATGGATCATTACATTAAGTATGAGAATTTTAGACTAGGCAAGAATTTTAGATTATTAAAGCGTCTTTTTCCTGCCTAGTGGAGGTTCCTTTTTCCTTTTTTTTCATAACGCAAAATATTTATGAAAAACAAAAACCTCATGACCAGTAATTTATTCTTAAAAAACACGCGATTTTTAATTCAGTATAGACGGTCCTACCTAGCAAACAAAATAATTCCTGGATCTGACCTATAGGCCAAGATTAGGGACGATTAACCACAAAGATAAACTGGTTTTTGAAATGAACGTCTTTTCGTATAATTTACATTTTGAATGCATAAAAATTAAAAGCGATTATGAAATATTTGTGATTCATCGATTTGTCGCATTTAGTTACAACAATATTTGTGATATGCAACTGAAAGTTTGTGCTGTAAGGTAAAATTAGTTGCCTTCGTTTCAAAACGGATGGTTTTATGCTCTTGGCTCAGTCATACATAGTTGTCAGTTCTCAGCTTACTACTGTTAAATTATGGCTGGTTCACATCCGGCAAAGTGCACCTGTTAAATGGATGGAGCTTACAGAATACCCCGCAACTGTCGGTTATCCATTCATGCGCATTCGTCGTTCTTTAAAAATAAGTGCGCAGTTAAATCAAGAACAATAGTTGCGGGGTATTCTGTAGTTACTCCATGGATGGTCCGAAAGAGCATGATAGCTTACGTAAACCGTATGTCAATTGCACATCAGGATTGTTTGATCTATTTCTTGCTTGCCAGCGGAGATCTTTGAGAAATTTCTAATGAAACTACAACTACAAGATATTTAGCTTTTAACTAATTCTAGGATGTGTCGCATAGGACCGCTATTTAAGGAAGGAAAGCCTAGTTGGCTGAGGCGAAAAAGAAGGTCGCACAAATATTCGAATCTCGGCAAAGCCGGGATCGAACCGTGAACCTTTTCGTCGGAAGGCAGAGATCTTACCAACTGCGCCCTCCCACCTTGCTCGCTATAGCATCCTGCATTCAGCTCCGCACATGCTTTCTTGGGAAACACGATAGTTATCTCGCTCCCTATAGCATCCTGCATTCGGCTCTGTGTATGCTTGTTTGGAAACATGATAAATACCTCGCTCGCTATAGCTGGTACCCTGCAATCAGCTCTGCGCATGCTTATTTGGGAAACAGGTTAAGTACCTCGCTCGCTTAACATCCTGCATTATTCGGCTCTGCGCATACTTGTTTGGAAAACACGATAGGTACAGCGTTCCCTATGAAGTCGCATATTTGGTTCTGCCTATTGCCACAATTTATATAAAACTATGTATTTTTAAGGAGACTGCAAGCTGAACATACTGACTGGTTTGCAGAGTACAAGAATATCTCCAAGAACTTTTTAATTTGTAACCTTTAAAAAATTCATGCGAGCTCTGTATACGATTACCTAAAAACATATTTTGTGACTTTGTTTCTCGTATTTCTTTCTTTTTAAGTCTGCTGCTATTTTCCCCTTGCTACAATAACGCTTGAAACACAATGACCATTATTAACAAATTATAAAACTTTAATTCACGTTCTAATTGGAAAGGTCTATAAATAGCTAGATTGAAATGGCAAGTTAAAAATTCATCAATTAATCAGCTGCCTTCCAAGTCTGATTCTTTACATAAATAGATAGCGTAAACTATCCTATCATACATGTGCTGTCATATCCAGCACAAGCTTCATGAAAAGCGTTTTTGCTATGAATTGAGTTATTACTATATCGTAGCTTTTTCCTAATTCTTAAATGTTGACTATTTCAATAGCTTTGCGAGTTTGCGTTACCTCGCTAAACATTCACTCACGCGGCTGGCCCTCTCCTAAAAGAAAAACGGCGGTTGGCGATGCAGCATTACAAAAGTATTTTATACGAAAAACAATAACATTTATAAATATCTTTAAGTTTCCTCAATGGAATGCTCCGTCGGTGTTTCTACAGAAACAGTTTTATAAATTGATAAGTTTTGCACCGTAGTGAGAAGACTTATCGAACTGACGTTTTGGACTTTAGCCCTTCTTCGGAGTGAATGGTAAAGCACGGTATAGCTTTTCAGCCACTAAATAAAAGATACAATGGATAGTTCCGAGAACTATTTTAAGGCTATGCCCCAGCGCATCCATGTGGAAGCTTAGTTGGAGTATGTCAAACATACCTCCGGCAATGCGTGCAGAGAGAGAATCCATTGGGAGGTCCTTGGTAGTTTAAAAATACAAATGTAAAAACACAAAAGGAACGAACCACCCGTACTCAACTCCATACGTACTCAATTGCCTGAGGTTTGTTTGGCATACCCCAACCAAGCTCCCACATGCATGCGGTGGGGGCTAAGCGTTTAAAGCAGTTCTCTGACCTCGCCCTGGTTGCTCTTTGTTTGTGGCTGAGAAGCTATTCCATGCTGATGAGACCTAGAAGTCTCAAAACAGCTGCTAATAAGATCTAGCGAAGGCAGCTAGCCCGCTCAGGGGTAAACCCTGGCGTTCTACTACACGATGAGTCCTAACAAGGACGAAACAGCGGTCTACGGTTGCACCAGCTACTTGCACTTTATCGAGCAAAGTCGGTTGGAAGCGTGCGTGTAGGTTGGGGCCGAACCGTGGAGTTGAGTACGGTGGTTTGACCTTTTACGTTTTTATCAATCTTAACCCCGCGGGAACTTGGGAGAGAGAACGCGTAATGTGTCTGACATTTAAACAACACTTTCGCTTCTGAAAGGAGATATTTATCATGTCTTTATCTAAATTACTCTCCCTCGGTTCGTTTGGGCTTTAATATTTTTGCTCGAGAGCCTAATCTGAGAGCGGACAAACGAAAACTAAAATAGTCACCATTTAAGAATAAGGTGTATCGATTATCGAGACTGAGTTTGTACCGTGCAACATCTGTCCCGCCTCATTCCCCAACAGGTTCAACTTTAATAGCTGCCTACGACGGGACCAGCAGAGTTTCAAGTTCTGTTTAGAAGTCCTACCTATGATATTTACAAAATAAAGTATTTATAAGCTATAATTTTATATTTACTATTTACAGTCAATTAAATGTCTCTTCTAAAGATATACGTCCAAAAGTTTTATACAATGTTCTGGTAAGTCTTAGTTCATTATTTCATAATACTGACCATCTGAAGTAAAAACTATTATCAAAATTGACCAGTAGCGATTGGTCAAGACTACTGGTCAAGACTTCTCAATAGCACAGCTTGAGAAATACGTTTGAAAAATAAACGCAAGAGAAGCTCAATTCTTTCCAGAATATAGTGTTATCTCTTTCATTAAACATATAAATCATTTAACTAATCAATAAGGGTTTCGATTTTTTTCGAATTTTAAACGCTTCTTACAAGAGTTTAATAATTGGAATTCTTTCTTGTCGCATTTTAAATTTCCTGTAACCTTGAAAATACTATTTTATCTACTTCAACGATCGATTTCCCTGCTCAGCGAAAATTTTTGATTTTTTTCCTCTAAAGAGAAGAGAGGAAGCCTTTGTAAGGATTACATTAGGTACTTTCAAATCAATGGACGAATAAACTAATACAAATAACCGGTTTATAACCCGTTATCAAGAGCTTGAACTATCATGCTTGTCATTATGAGAAAATGCCGCTGACAGTTTATGAGCCTGCTGCTTGTAACTTCTGAAAGAATTTGAGGAGAAGCGACGTTCAACGAGGTTCCCGGATGTTCAATGTATATCTCGTAAATTTGCAAGGAGGTCTCGTTTTTTATCTTAAGAAAGAAAAAAAAATTAAAAACCTTTCTCAAAGCAGGTAAAAGAATGAATATTGTCAACAGTATTCAACCGAAGTGCTGTTCCGCTGTAATGAGCAAAGGAGTACAAACTGCGCATGCATGTGAACGATTAAACTTACATTACATACAAACGATATCTGAATTGAATGGAGAAAATTTATCGCTAACTCAAAGGCAATAAATCAGTTTCACGAATGGAATCAAAGTTTAAACTTCGTGGCCTTTGTAGCTTCCTTGTATCGTCCAATAAGGGGTCAGCTTTACTGCTCCCGTTGAAAATTACAAGTTCATCTTCTAAATCAAGGCTCATGGGCCGACTCTTGTCTCTTCTTGTCATGTTACTGTTCGAATCTCTTCCACCTTCAGTCTCGGGAATTTCCCGAATGGAAGGCATATCCTCATCGAATCCATTCACAGCATCATATCTATCCTCCTCCAAATCAACGTCATGTTGGCCGTTGTTGAGCGCATGACTTAACTTCTGCATGGCCTTTGCCTAAAGTGACAAAGATAAAATCAGTTTTAGTTCATGCATGGATTTTAACGCTAATCATGGTGATGACAATAGACTTGCTCTGCTTCCAATAAAGAAAATATAAAGTTATCCAATTATCTTAGCAGACGTATTTAAAGTGTTATTTAGATAATCCTAAACAAGCAACCTCATTACACCGTCAAGCTTGTTAACATCACACAAACAGAAACTCAGCAAAAGTTATCCACATTGGATAAACGGAGAAATAGAAATTTTAAATGTTTTAACTCTAGTGTAGAAAAGGAAGCACAGAAAAAAAAAGAACTCAAGTAAAAATAAATTTTTACATTTATTAAAACAATAAGTAAAAAGAAAAAATATTTGCATGCATCTTTAAAAATTATTATTTTGTGTTAACAAAAACATTTAAATATACCATGCATATATTAAGATTTAAAACTACACATTTAAAAAAACCTTCAATTTAGCTTAACGAATGTGCATTTTACCAGAGGCTTTAAGCAAAATCTTTACAGTGCTTGTCATTTAACCGTTGGTTCGATATATAGAAAGATTTTAACACTTACCTTTTGTTTAAGAGGTGCTTGCTGCAGTTTTATCAGCTGTGTTTGCGTTAGTTTATCATCAATTGCATTTTTATTTTGCCTCCTCATATTGTTAAAACTGAGTTTAAATTTTAGACTTTCAAGTTTATCAATAACTAAAATTACGTTACTCAACACCAAAACGTTTTGGTCATCATAAAAATTTTTTTTTTTTGGAAAGATAAGATTATTTGTTTTTATTCTTTTGCATCAGGTTAGTTTGAATATTTTAGCAAAAAGTTTAACAAAACAAGCGATTGAAAGACCCTAAAATGACTGAAACCTTATCAAATTTTTAGGAATTGTGTAATAATTTCTATAGAGATATGATTTAATCTTTTTGTAAATTTCTCCGATTTCATGACAGAAAGCGTGTTTTGAAAGACAAAACAACAAACAATATAGTATTTTGTTTTGATTGTTGATGAAACGGACTCCTCAGTAATAAAGCTTCATCCTGCATTGTAGGCTTAATAAACTTTTAAGAAAATTTTATGAAGAGAAATACATAACGGCACTAAAACAGTTTTTTGCCGAGCAAATACATTATGTCAAGCCACATAAATATTTTTTTCTGCTTTTAAAATGTAATATATAATTTTAGCAAATCTGCAAGAATATCTTTTCTTTTATATTTGTCAAATCTTTTTCTACCGTACTAAGAAACTTTAAGTTTCCGCCATCTTGGTTTATGACTGCGTTCTGAAGAGAAGTAGTCACGAATGAGGTTAATGTCGAACTCCAATGGTGCGAATTGCAACAGGGGACATTGAACGCTACTTTTTCGTCTGAGAATTTTACCGCATTTTACACCATATTTTGAATAATTGCTTTTTATTTTTTGTCTTATTTCTATAGAGATTTAGTAGAAATCTAGTCACTATCGCAAGCACTGCAATCTGATTGGCTACCGTATTCGCTATCTAATCAGGTGATAGTGTCTGAGGGATGTAAGCAAGCAATGCAATATGGCGTCCCTTTCCCGCTTTTCAGACATTTCGGAAGGGGAATGAAACATTCTTATTCAGTCAAAAAGCAACCCCATGGAAAACCAAAATAGCGAGAAAATTTGGTATAAAAAATACGAAAGGTAAGAAAAAAATGAATTTGAAGTATCAGTTTGACAGTCTTACTCAAAAAAAAATCTCTGGTTTATCATCATCAGCATTGGTTGTTTAAGGTTAAGGTGGACGAGGAACTTTCACCTGAAAAGACAGAAACTCATAAACACAGAAGCCTCCGAGGGCCAACGTATTAAAGTCCTTATCCGAGAAGACGTGAAGGTCTATAACCATTTACAGGTATCAGTGCCAAGGCAACATCTCTCCTCAATTACTTTAAAATCCTGAGGGTTAGTCTGGCCGGGTATCAGACCCGAGCCTCCTGTACGATAGGCCAGCACCTTATCAACTAGGCTAACCAGACGGCGTCAAGCACAGATAGCACAGAAGTGCTAATAGCTAACTTGAAGCCACGATAATGGGCACTATGGTCACTTTCGTAGCGGGCGTTACCCCTTAAAACTACCATAAAAAGAGTGATTCTAACTGCTAGCAGCCATGGACAGCTGTTTCGGCCTATTTAGGCCTCATCAGCATGACATAGTTAGCATTCAGGCTCACTGTTTTTTAATGGTAGTTTTAAGGGGTAAAGCCCGCTAACAAAGCGGCCATAGTGCCCATTAGATACCAGCACTTCTGTGCTATCTATACAGGACGTTGATCTTTGTAGCCACATCCCACAAGCACTGCGCTTTAACCAGACGGCGGTGTGTTTTACTAATGATCTAGTAAAGCTCGTCATACTAATCTCAAAGGGCTTGTCGAGGCGAGGTGAAAAAAAAAAAGTACTATAGGTGTTCTTGGAAGCTTTCGTTTTTAATGGAATCCAAAAGTCATCGTGCGCAAAATAATATTAATGGTCATATAAAAAGGCTGTTGCTAAAATTTCTGAAAACAGGGTTTGATCAATCTATTGGATACTAACATATTTTGAAGAATTTCTTAGGTTTTGGTAAAACCAAGGAATATTCTCTGTACAAGCAGCTCGAATTTCTGGTATCCATTTGTCGACCTATATTAGAAAGATCATATTACTTAACCTTCAAAACCTAGCTGAGACGTCTTCGGTTTGTAGTCACTATGGGCAACAATTCTCCTCCTCTTGTTTAAGGTTAGCTTTCCAAAAGTTAATGCTTTACTCGGCTGTGGTATATTTTTTGACTAAATAACTTATTTTCTTTGTTAACACTTGAACTACTAACTAAATGGGCCATGTACGCCAAAAAACATTCCAACACTTCTATTAACCAATATCAAAATACCATAATAGTCTTTTTTTTGTCCTTTCAAAATTTTGCATAAGCATTGTTTTTATTTTCTCTTGGAACTAAAAATGGTCCCAAGAGAAACTGGAAACAATGCTTATGCAAAATTTTGGTAGACAAACAAGGATTATTAGGGTATTTTTGATATTGGCTAATTAATAGGAAGGAAGATCTTTTTATGGCACATTAAAAACTCCTGTTAAATTCTCACAAAAAGCTTCTGCTGCATCTTAAGGCAAAAGATAAACCATTCGGCGGGCATCCAACCATTTACCAGAAGTTAACGCTTACTTAAGATTTTAGTTATTATAAATGGAGCATGCGCATTCATTTTGCAAATCGCGATTAAATTAAGAAGCGCCAAAATTTTGCCGTCCCAGATAATGCAATTTTAAACGAACACTTTTTCCCCGGAAAAAAATATGCATGACGAAAAAATTAAAGTAAAGTTTCTCACTGAGCTTTTAAATGAAAACCTTTTAGATCTTTAGATTTCCTTTTATTTTAATTACATCATAAAATATTGTTGCTTTAAAATTTTTTTTTCTATTTTGCAATATTTTAAAAACTCTTGAGGTTTATATTTAAAAATATGATAGGATGATTTAAATTTAATTAATAAGCAACCTTCGTTCACTGTAAAAAATCCGCGCCAGCAACTGGTCAAAATCTATCACTGATTTCGCTTTATCTACCACTTTGTTTCTTGATTTAACCATGGCCGTGTCTTCAATAAATTCAAATCATTGAAAATATGAATCAAAATGATTTTTAACGAGCTTTTATCTCTACAAAAGTTGTCACTTATCATAGTATAAACTAAAGCTATTTAGTTTGGCGGGCTTTTAAAGCACGTCCAGCAATTTTCCCGCCTTTTAGATAAGTTTGAAGTTTGAGTTTCTTGTGAAGCAGTTTGCGACATTTTTGATCAGTTTTTCTGTTTGATTTTTTAATCTGGAATTTAATCCTTTGCCAGTTTTACTGAATACCGGATTTAAAATTATTGAAATTGGTTTGTTTTATGGCGGCGAAAACTTGGAAGCAAAATATGCAGATTACAGACTTTTTTGGACAATATAGCAATGTTTTTCGAGGCCGACGACGTGTGAAAACACTTCAAATACTGGTTGAGTTCTTCTAATCTTCATTAAAACATTGAACTTACTTCCCAAAGGATTGCTGATGAATCTGAAAACAAGGTAATTTGTTAAATTTCTTTTACACATTTGTCAAATTTCATTGAATGCTTTGATACTTGCTCCTAAAAATTATCTTCTTCGCGTTAATTTTTAAAAGTTCTATTTCTTCAAACTTCAAGTACTTGTTGAATTCTTCTAATCTTCATTAAAACATTGAACTTACTTTCCAAAGGACTTCTGATAAATTCTAAAACAAGGTAATTTGTAAAATTTCTTTCACGGTTTGTCAAATTTCATTTAATACTTCGCTACTTTCTCCTGAAAATTTTTTTTTTCTACTTGCTCCTGAAAATTATCTTTTCGCTACTTGCTCCTGAAAATTATCTCTTCGCGTTAATTTTTAAAAGTTCTATTTTTTTAATCTTTCTTCAAGTACACCTTTTGTGATGCTGTTTGAATTAACTTACGCCCTTTTTAGTTACGTACCTATTCAATTTAAAGATTCTTGTTGTTCAAACCCTTGCTTCAAGTTCGTTAAGTCACGTATCGCGTCTTGCAATGCAGTGAACTCAGATTGCATATTAAAAGGGTTAACTACTGGATGTGAGTGGTTCGTTTACAAATACACCCAATTGCTAGCGATATAATGAACTCGAAATTGTTCTTAATGCACTCAGCTTCGCTTTGTGCATCATTAAAATTTCTCTTCTCACATCCAGTAACTAATTAAACTATTATACTATTTTAATAAACAATCTTTCATATTTGTTTCATTAACTTATATCTTTATTCATTTATTTATTTGTTTATTTTTTATATTAAACGTTTACCAACTCTAAAACTGGTTAAGCAAAGTATAATTAAGAAAAATACAATTCCTAAACAGTTATAAATTTTAAATCATAAAAAGCTGCGATAATGCATAAATTTAAATCATTTTATGAAGTATCAAAAAGTTAAAGTTAGAAACTGATGATATTCCTGCGTCACCAAACGAAATTAATCTTATCAAGTTAAAATATACTAAGATTCTAATATCAGAAGATTAAAGCAATAAATGATTAAACACGCATGTGTAACTACTTAATTACAAGTTTAAAAAAATGGATTAGATCTAAAACTTTAACTTTAAGTTTCTGAAGCCGGTTTCACGACTTCGTCGTCAGAAAGTTTTAGTGCGATGAAAGTTTTAGTAACTACTTAATTATACAGTTTACTCTCCTAGTTCAAAACATATCGTATTATTTTTAACTTTTAAACTTTTTAAGATTTTTTTAAGTTAATGTTTTATTTTGGTTATAAAAATTAACGCTAAGAAATCGACGTTTCGATGTCTGCTTGACACCATTATCAAGATAAAACTGCATGTGAAATAAGCTGCTAATATACAGAGTTAAAAATTAATACGCTATTGTTCTTAAATACACTATTGTTAAAATACGCTATACGTATATATACACTATTGTTAAAATACGCAATAGCGTATTTTAACAATAGTCTATTTTAAGAACAATAGCGTATTTTAACTCTGTATATTACCAGCTTATTTCACATTCAGTTTTACCTTGATAATGGTGTCAAGCAGACATCGAAACGTCGATTTCTTAGCGTTAATTTTTATAACCAAAGTTTTTAAAATCAAACTTTTAATAATGTTTTATTGCAGCTTTTTATAGCTTAAATGTTTTAAGAAGTTACAAAAGTTACTATTAGTGATAAGCTTCTATGAGAAGCCACAGTGCCGCATTTGTTTAACTTTTAAATAATCTAAAAAATACTACGTTATCTTACGGTACCATTGATAACAGCCCAGGATTAGGAACTTGCTCTAATTTAGCCAATGTAACACAATTTTTAAAGTGATCTACATGGGCGAACTGAGATACGAATCTCATTCTATTTTAATATGCAACCTTTGCTCACTGTAAAAATCCGTGCGTGCGATTGGTCAAGACTGATCACACGATTTCAGTTAATCTGTCAATAACCTCCACGTCCGTATATTAATTTGGTTAATCTCTTTTTTTTTGACCCAAGGATTGAAAATAGCCGAGTCTTAAATAAATTGAAAACACTGAATATATGAATCAAAATGATTTTTCAGCTTTTACTCTGACAGCGAAAGTTGTCATTAGTACACACTAAAGTGATTTGGCGGGTTTTTGACGCGCGTCCGGAAATTTTCCCGCCTTTTAAACGAGTTTAAAGTTTGGGTTTCGTTTACAGCAGTTTGCGACAATTTTCAGTGTTCGGTTTTTCTGTTTGATGTTTTAATATGGAATTCAACCCTTAGCCAGATTCACTGAATACCGAATTTACAATCATTGAAATTGGTTTGTTTTATGGTGGCGAACATTTAGAATCGAAAATATAAAGATTCCATGACTTTTTTGACAAGATGGCTTACTTAACGAGAAACCTGTATCGCCGACGTGTGAAAACACTTCAAATACTGGTTGAGTTCTGCTAATCCTTCATTAACTATTGAAATTACTTCCCAAAGGACTGTTGATGAATTCTAAAACAAGGTAATTTGTTAAATTTTCTTTTAAGGTTTATAATTAAGTTTCAGGTTTTGACAAATTTCGCTGAATGCTTCGCTATTTGTTCGTGAAAATTACCCTGTTCTATTTTTTAATC